>OY744520.1:145507210-145517210 GCA_963556195.1 Sepiola atlantica
GGTTTTTTTGCACAATGAATTTTTATGAGGTGTCTATATGAACATATTAAACATTTAGAAAAATGTACTGATGCGAAATATGGTAATTTTACAATTATCGATCTGCGATAATAGCGTGTGTTTATGACAAAGAAATGTAAACAACCTCGTTTTCATTTTGCCTTTTTTTCTAAAATTTTCGATAAAATTGATTGCTGGCCTTAAATGTATTTCTTGTCCTGAAATAAAGTTCTAACTTAATTTGTAAAGTTTTGAGAATCGAACTTTAATTCAATATTTTAATCGCTGGCGGCCATATTGTTTTTCCATGCACCAAAATATTTTTATGACGTAAAAGTTGTATTACATACAAAAAAAACAAAGGCTTTGATACAAAATAAAATTTGAAATTTTTTACACAAAAAACAACTTTTTAAAACAATATGAAGAAGTTAAAACTAAAATATATTGGTCAATGTTTAAAAAATCCCTTAGAATATATTAAGAATAACTTACTGAAATAAATTTGTAGTCTATTATACACTGCTGGTTTTTACTGTCAATTACTTTTTTTTGTTAACAATTGAATAATGTCTAATGCAAGTACTTTATAAAGAAAGTATTATGGGTAACAATCTTAGAGATAAAGTGACAATTATTCAAAAAGGAAGTGATAGCATTAACACAGCATGTGGAGAATATGCAAGTAGTTTTCGTATATATGTCAACGTGTTAATAAGAGCTATAGAAAACGATAGTGTAACCGTAATATTATAAAAGTAGATCAAAAACATGGAATGGGTCGATATATCAGCATTTAATTGTAGGTTACAATCCCGAATAAGAACTTTTGATTTCAAGAATACTGCCTTTTTTGTGGTACATCAATCAGATACCAAGGAAGGCAAATATGTCAGGGTTATCATCTTGTGAAAACATTAACATTTGATAACACTATAGACAAAATATGTAAATCCCGGAATGATGAGTGGAGTGATGCAGTGTTAGAAAGATTATCCTCTGCAAATGATTTACATGCCAAGGATGCAGTCTATCGCCAACGGTGCAGTACCAACTTTAGGACAGGCAAACAATGATAGTGTTGGTTACTTGATGCAGATTATTTAAACAGGAAAAATATTGAGAAAAAGCAGCCATCCCAGGAACATGCTATCATTTAAGCTATTCAACTAAGTATGGTGATTGCTCTTTTACGATTATGGTTAGTCATAAAAATGCATCACCATTTTGGTTTTAGGTTGTTGATAGATTAATTACAGCAACATGAGTTTTGTAGCTCATATGGCGAAGTCCAAACATTTTAAAGAAATGCTTCTCTAACTGTTATGTCACTTTTACAGAAAGTAAATTTATGCTATATGCAGCAGACACTATTGACCACAATACACAAACCCTTGATGGATATGGCATCTTTCATCGGATGGGTATGGTTGCCATATGAACACCAGGTAAATTTGTCACGCATGTGATTTCCCAGCATGAAGTAACGACTAATGATATCCTTAGGCCTGGAAAGTAACAATTCATTATCATTATCACAAATATATCATTTTGGTGAACTTATCCATCTTAAGCCTTGTGATCATTTTCCTAAAACCCCATATTTACTTGATATTCTGTGGACAGTTTCCCCGTTATCAGAATTCATGCAAATGGTATACAAAGGAAATCATCTGGGAAGGGCAATTGTTGTGATTTTGACTTTCATTGACTTAGATCCATCAAATATGTCATGTATCTATTCTATATTGATATTCCTGCTTGAACAAGTAAAATTATAACACCACTCTTGTTACCACATTTGACCATCCACTGTATTGGAAGGCTCATTTACTTCTTGCAGACACATTGGCACTCACTGTGCCACATGCTACTATATCTGACACTAAAACTGAAAGTGAAGAAAAGACTCACACATGAACAGAGAAATCTAATATAATTCAAGTGAGAGGTACTAATTTGGCAGAAAGTTTAATGATGTCTGCTAAACAATATTTGCCAAACTCATTGCTAATCCAGATTCGATGGTAGCTGAAGAATCTATGATAGCAGCTCTGACTATCCATGAAGAGTTGGAACAGAAGAAAAGGACAATTTGACTAATCGTACTGGCTGCTTGTAGTTGCAATATATGTAAATGGTAGGCATTTCGAAACATTTTCTCTGGGCTGAAAAAACCCAGGAAATTGGAGTCTCCATCTTGCTTCATTGTATGACATGCTACCATTCGTTGTTACTGCAGGTCACAATTGTATACTAAGACAACATTTTTATATCTTTAACGAATGGCTACCTTATCAAGAGACCATTCTGATTTGTATTCTGTTTTTAAAAATAGTTTACATGTTGTTTTCCATAGTGATACAGGGCAGGACTGAGCTTATTGTTTATGCAAAGTATCAAATCCACTGGCAGACACACAAGGGATAGAAAAACAGCGAATCATGTGGATTAAATCTGTCCTGTTTTTCTGAAGTTATGCAGACGTTTACTGGTGTCAATTATAAAATTAGTAAACAGCACAAAGAAGTAACTGACACACGACAAAGGAGAGACTGCACGAATACAAAAAAGCATATCAGCTTTTTGAAAGCCAGAAATTCCTTCAGTAAATCTGATGTCACTGCACAACATGATCTCAGGTATTGTTGTATATAATTCAGTAAATTTAAGTCAAACAGAAAATGTTGCCCATGAGATTCTTCAATCCATGGAAGGCAATGAGGTATCTAACAATTCATTCAAGTGAAAAGAAAACAATCACTTACCCTTGAATCAAAAGCAGATATGATTATAGACAAAAAAGTAGTGCATATTAATCTGCAAGCACTGTTTCAACGCCTAACATTAGTTGAAACAAAAGAAAACTTTAATATAGAGGACTCCTTTTAATATGAACTGTGTCGTTAAACAACATCTATGGTTGATTGCATTGCTTCTCCCTGATCTGCAAGCAAAGCAATTCTAGGAAGTGCCCTGTGGAACTAGCTTCGATGCCAAGTTGAAAAAATATCGGGTCAAATTTTCCTCCCCCGAAAATTTAACTGGATCAAGTATTTTTTCAACTCCCAAGGTCTAGGCCAGATATTTTGTATGAAATTTTAAGACATTAAATGGATCTCTGAATTGTTTATTGACAATTCATTGATATTTTTTGGCCAACTTATGAAATATATTTTTTTATTCAATCTTTAAAAAATAAACTTCATTGTTTTTTTTGTGCCCCAAATTGTACTATTGAAAAAAAAATGGATAAATCGATTTGTTTGAAAGTACTTGCGCGTTTCTCTGTGATAAATAATAATATACATTATACAATATAGTTACGTTCATAAAACAAACAAATATTAAACAAGCACACGACGATTAATGTTGCCCTGGCTGTCTCACAGATAAATGTTTTTTTTTTAAAGAAAATAATCACAAATAATATTTAAAAGTAAAACTTTATTTACTTAAAACAAATCTAAATTCCCTTCCAAAATAAATAGAAAAAATATCGGGTCAAATTTTCCTCCCGCGAAAAATTAACTGGATCAAGTTTTCCTACGTCGGGTAAAAACATTTATTAAAATAAAAAATTTAAATAAAAAAGGTGAACACGTCTTTTTTAAATCTATAATAAAAACAAACTGTTTACAATTTTAATATTCGATAATAGATTTTTTTAATAAAAAAAAAGATATCTAATCTACTTTCGGTTCTAAAAAAAACAACAAATTAGTCAGAAAGTCTAATTATTTGCTTTTTTAAATTAAAATTTAATACATTTTTCTTTAATTTAATTAAGTTTTAACATCGGTTTAATTGTAGAATAGGGACCGCTGTTTTCTTTCGTTCATTTCGCTTGATATTCGCCCACATTTTGGATGAAACTGATTGTTGGTCTTAATTGTATTTTTGGTCCTGAAATAAAATTCTCATTTACTTTTTAATGTGTTGAGAATCTAACTTTAATTCCAGGCTTTAATCGCTGGCGACCATGTTTGTTTTTATTGTTTTTATTTTCCTTGTACTAAAGATATTTTTTCCTTGGACTAAAAATATTTTTTCTTTGGACTAAAGATATTTTTACTGCTTTAACATTTTATTACACACAAACACAAACTTTGAACATTCTATTTACAAAAGCAAGTTTTAACGGAATTAAACGAATTTAAAAGCAAACATGAAAAGGATAAAACATATTAGTTGTGAATTTAAGAAAAATGTCGCCAAAAAGACGACAGACGACGGTAAAAATGTGGCGTAAAAGTTCACTTAAAATGAAAAGAAAAATTGGCTTATTTATTCAATCAGCAATAAACATCCTTGTCATAAATACAAAAAAGTTCAAATCTTTAAGAAAATAACTTCAAAGACATCTATAGACTCACTGGCACAATTGAAGACATTTGTTGCGAAATAGTCTCCTGCCTTAAGTAAACTGTCCTATCAAAAATGTATTATGTAGATGTGAAAACCCCCTGAGAAGTTCAGTGTTCTGTTTCCATATGTAACTCTCTCGTTCTTTCTCTATCTCTCTCCCTTTCTCCCCCTCCTTATCTCATATACATTTATCAGAGACATAATTTAAAAAATAACTCAAAGAGTTTAGCTGAGACTTTTTCTTTTCCTTTTTATTGCTGAATAAAAAAGCTAATGTTTAAAAAAAAAAATCAAATAACTTTGGAGCTCGGAGCTGGGAGCGATAAAACCACCGCTCTTTAGTTCCAAATAGAGTTGCTCCCGATTCACTCCCGCTTCACTCCCGCCTCACTCCCGCTTCACTCCCGCCTCACTCCCGCTGAATATAAAATGAGCCGTCTTCTCCTTCGCTCCAGCAAAAAGGAGCGTGATACTGAAGCGGGCTCCTTTCTGGAAGGCTCCGTAAATATATATATATATATATATATATATATATATATATATATATATATATATATATATATATATATATATGTGTGTGTGTGTGTGTTTTATATAGATTACTTATTGTATGATTCTGTTTTAATGAATGAAGAGTGAATATTTGGTATTACTGTGATTTTTTGCTGAATGAGCCACGCCCATCATTTCGACATTGTGCAACATTTTGTATATATATTTTTCATGTATAAGTAAATATTACCTATAACATATCAATACATTTCCAACTTATGAGAATAATATAATGTAGAATTCTTATACTGAGCGAAGGTACATGGACGTATACATTGTTGACCGAATGTCAGCTTTTTTGTGTGATAAGATTTTAAATTAAATCGGTTTGAAGTTTTTTAAAGATAAGTAGAGACAATTTTATTTTAATGTTTACACCTTGATGTATATACAACATATATATACAGCATGTGTATAGAAAATGTATATACAAAACTCAGGAAAGGTAGGAATTTATAGTTTATAAAAAGATTTCTCTGGAAATGTTCATTATCAAATATAGCGAGTGTAATTTGAGGACAGTTTAACAGAAATCTCCAAAAATGAAATGTTGTAAACAATATTTTAAAAATGAAATGTTGTTAATAATATTTAAAAGAATGAAATGTTGCTAATAATATTTAAAAAATGAAATGTGTTTAACAATATGTAAAAGAATGAAATGTTGTTAATAATATTAAGAAAATGAAATGTTGTTAACAATATTTTAAAGAATGAAATGTTAACAATATTTAAAAAATGAAATGTTGTTAACAATATATAAAAAATGAAATGTTAATAATATTTAGAAATATGAAATGTTGTTAACAATATTTAAAAACTTTATAATAAAAACTTTTCAATATTTTAATTTCTAGTGGATTTTTACGTTGACACTTTTATTAGTAATTCTTTTTAAATATAGTGTATGAAATATACACTATAATTAATATAGTACTATGAAAGTGAATTGAAACTTTAAATATAAAACAACTATGTATTAAAGATACCTGGTACAACGTCCTTTGGCCATTCTCTAAAGTGATGAGAAAATAAAAATGAGGTTTTGTAAAATATGTGCAATAGATAAACTGGCAAGAAAATCAGCTTAAAATGCTTTTAAAAAAAACATTTGACCTTGTAAATGTATTGCTTGTTTTGAAACAGCATTGTTTAGATGTGTAACTTCTTATTTATCACAATAAGGTTTTTTGTTCTTATTGTTTCGATCGGCTGCTCTTTTGTGGTGCAATATTGTTCGATTGCATTTAAAAGTTGTCTTATTTTTGTAGTGGTTGGGATTTGGGGTAGAAAAACACACTATTTTTATAATATTGTAATTATTATCTGGATAAAAATAAATAGGTACCATGTCTGGTTTTGCTCTGGCAGTGTTAACTTGAGTTGGTGCTATGATCACAAACTGTTGTTATTGTTCTGAGGGTAAGTTGGACTTGTGTTTTGAGAGATTTTGTTCACAGATCTCGCCGAAATTGTCTGTTTAAAATAGAGATTTATTCTTTGCGTTATTGTGGTTTTCTTTTCAATATGAAGATGATTATCATGATGATGATAATAACGATAATAACGATGGTGGTGATAGTGATGATGAAAGCAATTGTAATAACAATCTGACTTTTGGATGACTTTGATGCAAAGAAGATGACAATACCAAAATGGTAGCTCCTGTAGCGTTATTAAAAGTACAAGCAGAAGTCAGCGAGCTTGTCTCAACTTTCATTGTGCCCGTGGGAAGGTGCTCCATCACGCTCTGATGTTGTTGTTGTTGGTGGTGGTGGTGGTGTTTTGGTTGTGTCTGTTTTTGCGGAGATTGTTGCATGCTTTGACCAGTATAATCGTTAAACCTATGGGGATAGTTTGGAAACAGTCCGCATTTGATAGTTGAGAGCGAATTGTTTATGGTGACCACAATGTTACTGCTGGCATTAGACCGAATCAGGAACGAGGACAGCACAACCGATAGTAATGCGATTGTAATGTATCATAATGTGATGGTAATGTGATGGTAATGTGATGGTAATGTGATCATAATGTGATGGTAATGTGATGGTTATGTGATGGTAATGTGATCATAATGTGATGATAATGTGGGAAGATACATAATTGCTGATGTTATATTGATGAATTCTCGTTGTAGTCTAATCATCAAACTACTTGATGTAGCAGACGCCACTATAACCCATCACTGAATAATACCCATGCCCGGTAAATAGATGGCATTACGAATAAAACATCCAACCGAGTTATTAGTTTACAAATTACAGTTATTCAAGTGAAGCTTGAAAATTTTAAAACAATGGAAAAATCTGAATTTCGTGTGATGATAAAGCATTCTTTCTGATGGGAAAAATACTGTTCAAGCAAAACAATAGCTTGATAAATATTGTTCGGGCTTTGCTCCGTCGGAAACAATGGTTAAGATATGGTATGTTGACTTTAAAAACAGGCGCACAGACATAAATGAAGCTGAACGCTCAGCTCGCACAAATTCGGCAGTTGTCCTGAAAAACATAAAAAAGTTCACTAACGCGTTTTAGTCGATCGTAAATGAAAGTTGCGTGAGTTATCAGAGCAGTTAGAGATATCATAGCAGTTAGAAATATCAGAGGAGTTAGATATATCAGAGGGCGAAGGTGTATTCACCATTTGATATTTGTCAATGAGAAAGTTGTGTTCAAAGTGGGTGCCGCATTTTCTCACAGTCGATCACGTTGTTTGCAACTGTTTCAACACAACAAAAAGGACTGTAACATGGATCACTACTTCACCAGAGTCAAATCGGCAGTCAACTGAATGGTCAGCAGTAGGTAAAAGCCGTTCAAAGTCACCAAAGATGCAAACAGTCGGCAAAATTTTTGAAACATCTATTTGAATGCCTCATTTGCATAATTATATTTTAAATAGTCTGTAATAAATTAATGATTGGCGTCCGGATGTTGTGTGGACTAACGGTGAAAATGTTTCTTTTTAAATCTGAACATAAAAACGCGAATGGCTCGCAAGTAGATATCAAATTTGGACAAGTTCATTTTTTAAGCATCAATGAATTTAAAAACATAAAGAAATAGACAAAATGCCTTCAGAAACCATTTGTTAGATGCGTATATTATTTTATTAAAATCAAAACAAATATTTTCATTTTTACTTTTTTTTACTAATATTTAACCCGTTAGTCCACACAACATCCGGACGCCAATCTTTCATCACCACCAAGAAGGATTCTTACGTATACATATGAAAAAAAAGGTTAATACCTTATATTTGTTTAAAGCTCCGATGATGATCGTTATATCGAGTGAAATATTAGTAAAAAAAAGTCAAAATGAAAATATTTGTTTTGATTTTAATAAAATAATATACGCATCTGACAAATGGTTCCGGACGCCAGTTTTTCATCATCACCAAGAAGAATTGTTACGTATACATAAAAAGATAAATACCTTATATTTGTTTAAAGCTCTGATGATGCCCGTTATATCAAGTGAAATATTAGTAAAAAAAGTCAAAATGAAAATATTTGGTTTGATTTTAATAAAATAATATATCGAAGGAAAGTAGCTTTGTCTTTGCAGCATTAAAAGTTACCATCTTTTTATAACCCATTCCACTACAACCTGGAAGTCATTTTCTAAGGATTCAGCCATCGCCTCAGATATGTGCGTGTCCGTTTTGCCCACATGGCGAGAGTAGAGCGTGGTGTCGTCAGCAAATATACCTATCTCAGACTCAATGCCACCAGGGAGGTCGTTTATATCAGGAAAAGTAGAGGTCCAAGATGGATCCTTGAGTCACACCAGCATTTATGTCATGTTGCTTAGATGAACGCCCATCGAAGACAACCCGGATCTTTCCTTTAGTTATGAAGGATCTAATTATATTTAATAGTTGTCCAGTAATACCATATGAGTGAATTTTTAAGAGAAGCCCTTTGTGTCAGACCTTGTCAAAGGCTTTGGATATATCAAGCGCTACCGCCCTAGCTTAACCTGCCTTGTCCAGTGTATGATATATGCGTTCAGAGATAAACGTTAGGATATCCGCAGTAGATCGTGCTTGCCTTAATCCATACTGATGGTCAGAAAGAGGTTTAGCATTAACTAGGTGCCGGACTATCGCTAGATTGATTAAAGATTCAAAGATTTTAGCAAAAATCGGGAGTAGACTGATTGCGTGATAGTTCTAGAGATCAGTTCTATCACCAGAATTCTTGAAGACTGGTACCATAGAGGCAATTTTCCAGCTATCAGGGAAGCAAGATTCAGCAAGGTATTCGTTGTAGAGTTTGGAGAGGACCGGGGCCATTTCGGTAGAGCATTAATTTATTACTATTACTGGTATAAGATCAGGCCCACAAGTTTTGGAGGTGTCAAGGTTTTTTATGATGTCCTTGACCTGACATGGGGTGATGGCCAGGTTTTCAAGCGTGGCTTCAGTCCGCAATGGAAATTTAGGGAGGGGGTGGAGTTTAAGGCGAAACGCTGGGAAAGTGGAGTTTAAGGCGAAACGCTGAGCCTTATTAGTTACTGTGTAAACGATATCATTGTGGTTGGATAGCGGGGGAATTGTTGATTGTTCATTGTTCACCACACTATTGTAGATTTTCCAGAAATCATGAGTACCTAGTTTCTGTGACTGAATGCGTTTTTTTGGTTTACTCTCTATAACTTCTCTTTGCTTCACATATCACTACTTTACAATTATTTATTGACTATAAATTTCTGTCTATTCGCAGTTGACTTATGGCGGCCAAATTGTTGGAATGCTTGCTGCCTTTTAGCAATAGCAGCTTCACATTTCGAGATAAACCATTGAGAAAAGTGGGGTTTGCTGAAGAATGTTTGCATGGTGACGTATGCTTCAATACCTGCGTTGACCCATTCGGTTAAATCATTTGCACACGTATCAGCAGGGGGTGAGATGGACTCAAAATCAGCTAGCTAGTAGTATCTCGTCGTTTTGAGCAACGGCTCATCAGCTTTTGAACGAGTTTTTAGAGTAATATCAATCATTACCACAACGTGATCAGCGTTCCCGAGCTGCCTATGGGCATTCGTCACACAAGCCTATGGCAGTAAGGTCA
>OY744520.1:145522210-145577210 GCA_963556195.1 Sepiola atlantica
AAGATTTCGATAACGTTCGTCGAACCCTCTAGATAATCTGATGTTTACTACCCGCTGTATTTCGGCATAAATATAACTTAATTTCTTCTGTATCAAGTGATGATGTTTGCTGATCGCGAGGATAGAGTGAAAGCATACAGAGTCTTAGTTGACTCTGTGAACCGGGTTGGGAAAGAGAGAGAGAGAGAGAAAGAGAGGGGGGGGAGTGCAAACAAAAATCACGCTTGAAAATTCGAGAAATTGCTGTAAATCATAAGATATTCTCTACGAATAAATATAGAAACAATATAAAACGATTAGAAAGAAAAAAAGTAAAAATTTGTGATACTCGGCCAACGAAGAAGTAGAAATTTTCACTCGAAAAATAGAAATGAAACGTCAGCCATCTTTAATTTTAAGTTTATATTAGAATAGAGCTTTGAAAGCAAAGCATTTTCATTGATGTCTTTAAGTGATGTTTATATAAATATTCGCCAATCTTTATTTAAAGTATCAAAAGAAGGAGATTTTATTTTACTACTTTTGGAAATTAATTTTCCATTTGTTTCCTTTTTTTGTCGCTCAACCAAGACGAATGATTACAGAAGTGAGCGATTAGCTTTATGGCTACTGTCAGAGACTATGCGATCGACAGCGCCGAGTTATATTTATTTACTCCTCTGCAGGAGTTAGGCACAAGGCCAGTTTTATCTTACTCCCACAAGTAAGATGTGACCACAGCTTGGGTCGAGTAAGTGGGGTTAAAAGCCAGCGCTCGAGAGGTGAGCACTCTGGCCATTTAAAAATTGCCTGGGTAGCCCCGTCGGCATTCCCCGGTAGGGGCGCCTCAAGCAGTAAGCAATAAACTTACTCCTCCCCAAAGAGGGGAGGCGAAGCCTGGGAGGGTGGACCTCCTAGAACTGCACAGGACAACCCACAGACAGGTGGAATCAAGCCCCGAAGGACAAGACGACCTCCGTCTATAGGGTGCAGTATCCATCGGAACAGATACTACACTTACTTCCTAGCGTGTGCCAGGTCTATTCTACAAGAATCTATTGTGTCAATTTATGCACTAATACATCTTGGAAAGGCATGAGCGCGAGATTCACCTCACGCTATGAGTAAGTTCAAGTTTTTAAAGGTCAATCTCATGTTTCACAAGATAAAGGCGTAAATTAACAATTACGTTGGCGGTTGAAGATTCAATCCTTACTACAGGCTATAATAACTAAAAAACATACGAATTAACACCTCTACTCTGTCATGGCTGACGGAACGAGAACAATCCGCCTCAGTAGATTAAATAAAAGGTTCAGTTCGAAATTTTATATAGGTTCCCGAATTCGACATAAAGGTTCCCAAGTTATAAAAGATACATTAAGGAAAAAGGTACGGGGGTTGGGGGGGGGGGGGTACAGCGGCCGAAATGTTGTGAAAATGCTAACCAAGATGAGAATAATAGTCTGAATAATCTAAATAATAATAAAAGTCGATCTCATATTGTTTTGTTTTTCGTTTGCACCTACACTAGTCTGGCACAAGGTCATATGTATAACATAATAAAGCAATAGTTTATGATAGATAATATTTGTTTCTCTGTGTTATAGCATATCAACTTTGAATGCGTTATTCGTTGACGAGTGTACAAAAATTATCCTTCCCCAGTGTTCGCACGAATATTCAAATTCATATAAAATAACGTGGATCAGTGAAGTTAAAACAAATAAGAGAGAAAAAAACTCAGGAAAGTTTAAAAATAAGAAAAAGAAAAGAGAAAAACCGTATAAATCGGTATAAAAAGAGGAAATAAAAAATATAAATACATTTGGTTTCTTAGTTCCTCTACATACTTTAAATGGATTCATTCGGCAGTTTTTACTCGCTAACTTTTGTGTGTGTATATATATATATATATATATATATATATATATATATATATATATATATATAAAATAACACGGAATCACATAATCACCGGTGCAATAATTTATTTCGACGCTGTGGTCTTGTCAAGCATCCAAGCGAGGTGATTACATTTTAGAGAAATTCACACTCACTATTTCAATATACATAGAGAGAGAGAGAGAGAGAGAGAGAGAGAGAGAGAGAGAGAGAGAGAGAGAGAGAGAGAGAGAGAGAGAGAGAGAGAGAGACAAAATATTTAATACATATCTTGAGAGAGGGGGAAATGAACTATTTAAGACGTAAATCAAGGTGGAGGAAAGGGACAATATATATATATATATATATATATATATATATATATATATATATATATATATATATATATATATAAAAATATATATATATATATATATATATATATATATATATATATATAAATCGTCTTCGATTTGTCTTTTCTTTTTTGTAAAATACATATTGCATCTATAACAAGCTTTGATGGTATTTATTTACCACACTTCTTTTTTACTAAATTTCAAACGGATGCTTATTAAAAAAAAAAGTATGAACCTTTAAACTATAACCTTCCACGTGCTTGCGTGATTTCATACGAGAGAGGAAAAAAAAACAACATCCCACTCGCCGGCTCACACCAACAGAAGCGGGCTTTCCAATTACATCGGAATTTTCAACTACAATGAATAAGCTAATTTTATTAGCGAAATATCTGTATAACTATAAACTACATACATACTTAATGTTAGTTTATAAAAAAAGGAAAAAAAAAAAAATCGTCTTCGATTTGTCTTTTCTTTTTTGTAAAATACATATTGCATCTATAACAAGCTTTGATGGTATTTATTTACCACACTTCTTTTTTACTAAATTTCAAACGGATGCTTATTAAAAAAAAAGTATGAACCTTTAAAATATATATATATATATATATATATAGAAAGGAGAAGATTGCACGATTTATAACGGAAGGCAATACAGTGAGAGGGAAAGAGAGCAATATATATATATATATATATATATATATATATATATATATATGGGGAAAATTGTATGATTTACCACGGACAGTATGTAGGAAGTTAGGAAGGAAGTTGAAGTATCCTAAACCAGGTCAGCCTGTATAAGTCCCCCTCGGATCAAGAGAAGAATGGGGACCCCAGATCATTAACACAAGACGCGGGACATATTTTAGAATCACCGGTTGACCTCGCAATACACGTGGTCTCTATTTACAAAACACTTGTAAATAGATCTTTTATAACATGTTAATATTTATTTTAAGGCAGAGAGTTCATAAATAAAACAAATAAATATTAACATGTTTTCTTTTAAAACATGTTTTTGTGTCACTATTTACAAAACAACTTTTCTTTTAACATGTATACGCTTTTTTAAAAATCGGCTGACTTGTAATCTGTCGTTTTGCAATAAACAATTTATCATTTTTTTTTTACTTTTATTTACTAAATAAAAAACAAATTTTAAACGCAATTCTATATTTCGTGTTGTGTATTTTAAGAAAAAGTGGATACTTTTTTTTCTTTTCATAGGGAGGCGAGTAACTAGCGAAGTTTTATTTATTTGTTTATAATTGTTGCTTACAGAAAAAAAAAAGGAAAAAACTTCATAAATTTTAAATTGCTTCCGTTTAGAAACTGATTTTTGAAATCTAACTCCGCCCTCGTGGGGAGGCAAAACGAAAGATTACAAGTCAGCCGATTTTTTCAAAAGCGTATATATTTCGTTTATTTATTAAAATAACTTGCGTAATCATCCGTTTTGCCTCCTCAGGCTAGGAGCAATGTGTAGTATGGAAAAATCCTTTTAAACTGAGGTAAGATCCAGAGTGCCCCTTTTTGGGAAGCTTGATTTTTCCCTACAAAACGAAAGATTACTTAAGTACGGTGATAAATATTTCATACCCCCCCCCATTTCTGCCCTCGTGAAGTTTTTTCCTTTTTTTTCTGTAAGCAACAATTATAAACAAATGAATAAAACTTCGCTAGTTACTCGCCTCCCTATGAAAAGAAAAAAAAGTATCCACTTTTTCTTAAAATACACAACACGAAATATAGAATTGCGTTTAAAATTTGTTTTTTATTTAGTAAATAAAAGTAAAAAAAAAATGATAAATTGTTTTGTTTATTGCAAAACGACAGATTACAAGTCAGCCGATTTTTAAAAAAGCGTATACATGTTAAAAGAAAAGTTGTTTTGTAAATAGTGACACAAAAACATGTTTTAAAAGAAAACATGTTAATATTTATTTGTTTTATTTATGAACTCTCTGCCTTAAAATAAATATTAACATGTTATAAAAGATCTATTTACAAGTGTTTTGTAAATAGAGACCACGTGTATTGCGAGGTCAACCGGTGATTCTAAAATATGTCCCGCGTCTTGTGTTAATGATCTGGGGTCCCTATTCTTCTCTTGATCCGTCCCCCTCCAACCGCCCAACCCCAAGCTACCCCAAATCATCTCTGAAAGCCGGAAATTAAAGTAATCCGTCTGGCGATTAAGAAACCCGCTTGGAGGTGGGAGGATATAAGGAAGGAAAAACATTAAAATAGATCATCAGACAAACAAGGTCAGAGACCGTGTCATATATATATATATATATATATATATATATATATATATATATATATATATATATATATATATATATATATATATATATATATATATATATCCAGTCTACACCAATCCAAAAATAAAACAATTTGAAACAATTTAATTCACCCTAAGGTGTGTGTATTTGTGTATGTATGTGTATTTATGTATATATATATAATTATATATTTTATATTTTATATTTTTGATATATTTTCAGAGCTAATATATATTTATATAATTTTTTATATTTTTATAGCTATTTATAATATTGCCAATATTTTCTTAAATCTTATTATTATTATTGTTGTTGTTATTATTATTATTATTATTATTATTATTATTATTATTATTATTATTATTATTATTATTAAATAATTTATTTAAAATGGTATGGACTTACGATTAATTTCCTCAGAAAGCGCGTTAATTGAAAAAATAAAAATGTATAATTAAACAGACGAATTCTGTTATTTTTAACAATGTTTGCATAAATGAGAAAATGCTGCCTAAATACACACACACAATATATATATATATATATATATATATATAAATACATATTATTGTTTATTATAGAGGGAAGTATGTCTAATCCCCTTTCATTATACATAATCAATTGTAGATTACAAATTGAATACAAGTGTCTATTTTGCCTATACCTGGTAAGAGGGAGTGCGAGTACATACATTTACAAAATGTTATTGTACGTAAGTTAACGAAACAGATCTGATAGAATATGAACTCAACTTGCTGATTTAATTTCCCTGTCGGTATCCACTACGACACCACTTGTTTATTGGCTTTTTGACTAGGAGAAAAATGCAGTATATTTTCTGATACTATATTAATCTTTTCTGTACTTTCTCCATATTAATTTGTGTCTAACCATGCATTCGCGGCGAGCAAGTAAATAGGGACGAATAATGCGCTTCAATATTACATAGCGCAAAATGGCTTCATATGACGTAAAATCGACACGATCATAAATTCAGCAACTTTTATTCATGTTTTAGCACCACGATGGACAACATCTTTGATTCCATCAGATTATCCGGACGGCGGCGGCTCATCACGTTAATGCCTTGAGTGTTGATGTGTAGATGACATGTGGCAGCAGTAGGCGTCGTAGTGAAGTTGCTCTCTTAATTTTGTAACATCCGTCTATTTAAGCAGTTGTAAAAGCTATTAATAACGACAACACTTGGGGTTGAACAATTCTTTCATTTTTCTCTGTTATTTTATAGTATACAGCATACATACATAGGGAAAGGGGCAGCTGTCTCAAGCACGATCGCTCTCCTTCCTGCTTCAGAAACAAGAGATAGTTTTTATCAGCTTACCCGCTACTTGTTACTGGGGACTTCCTATGTGACGCAACATCCTGAACACGTAGCTCTAATTATAAACTTAATAATAGCATTTTCTGCTTTCTTACGTCATCTAACTGTATGTGGAAAATCTTAACACACTCACACCCAATCCTCAGCCATGTCGAACCCCTAACAACATATCAGGAAGAGACCAGATTACAGCTGTGGTCCAGACGGCTAGAGAATGTCCCCTCATACGTACATTGGAATCTCACGGTTTCAGAAGCATTCTGGCTCAAGTGGAAAACACTGAACCACCTGAGAACGGGAATAGGGCGACTAAAAGGTGTTATGACTAGATGGGGTTGCAACACCGATTCAACCATCTGCGAATGTGGAAACGAGGACTTTACGATGCAACACTGCCTTGTCTGCCCCCTACTCCCCAACTGTTGCAGCTTGAAAGATCTTGCAGAGTACAACAATAATACAAAAGACTGCGTAAAAAAGTGGTAAACTGTTGTATAACCACTTGCTTCAAAGACATGCAAAAAATAAGAACGTAAGCAAACAAAGCATGCATTATCAACTTATTAAACAACGAAAACAAATACAAACAAATATGTTAGCATAACGAGAATTTTTTTCTCAAAGTTAAATACAACTGATCAAACCTAATTAATACTTTTTCACATTTCCCTAAAGATGAAAACGCACTTAATTATTCATTATTAGAAAAAAATTATTTTCAGAATATCAGAAAAAATATTTTCAGAATATCAGAAAAATGTTTTACCTTTCTGTGGAAACGTTACTTTGTGATAAACGTTACTTTGTGATAAACGTTACTATTGGCGACATAACATATTTTTAGGAAATACAGTAATTAATGCAAAATAAATTATTTTGGTTAACCTACTCATGTGTGACATATTTGCGTTACAAAAAAAATTAATATTTTATAGAAAAAATAAACAAAATAAATAAAGACCAGATACTTTGCTTCTGAATTTAAAACTTTAATTCAAGTCATTAATTCAAATAATTAAATAAAACGTGTTTTATATATGACTGGGGACCTTTATTTATCTTAAAATCAAAAGTTTGCCCCATAACTCACAAAAGAATAGCGGTTGCACATTCGCATAAGCAACGTTGCCATCTTCACTGCATTGATTTGTTATTCCACGCTAAACATGTCTTGGCTTGTCATAGAGAAGAGACGACCAGAGGACGACGGATCCTGATGCTGAGTTCTCTTGGATTTTCACTATAGGTTGCGGCCCTAATACCGCTGGCTGGCAGACATGTCCGCCATGGGTGGTCTTGCCAGGAACTGGAGTTTCAAACGGCAGAGCCTTGACACTACCACGTTGACACCACCACTAACACGGTAAGGAAGGGTTGGACTTTAAGGGGTGTTTCTGGTGATGGCCGTTATTGACCGTTTAGGAAGTTTTGAAAACGTTGTGAGGTTGCACTTCTGTAGAAAAGGGAAGGTCTCCGAAAACCGCGACAAACATTTCCAGGGGCTTGATTTACACGTCTTTTGCTTTGTATCTTGAAATGAAAAAGCAAGTATATTAACTTTAGTGTTTAATATTCAGAGTTGCTTCCCTACGTAGCTGACAGAGTTGCTACCTGGCGGAAATTAAGACTATCGAGCATGCACATTGAGACATGGGAAATAAACAAGGCCCGAGTTAAAACTAAGCAGTTGAACTCCGGCATCGATTGAAACCACACGCATATCTCTTTGTTTTTGTTATTAATTTCTTTTCCTTTTGTTTCAGCCATGCGAGCCGAGCTTACGACATTACATCTGGCGACGACTATGATAATATTTTAAGTGACGTGTTCACGTTTCTCTACAAATAAATGAAAGTCTACATAAAAAAGAGAGATATGGCTACTAGTAGTCTGCTCGTCTTTCCCAATTTCAGCGTCCACTCTGATCAAAATACAATTGGCATTCGCTTGGAAAAATGATAGACTAATTGGAAAACCTATTCATTGCTTTGTATATTGACACCGAAATAAAACGGAAAGCTACTCTTCTACATTCTGCCAGAGATAAAGTTTTCGACATTTATAATTTCACGGACAAACAGAAGGATGTTCGAGCAACCATTGAAGCAGAAGATGGGACGGTAATACTGAACTAATACGAAACAGTGAAGAAACACTGACCGACCATTTCACGCCTAAAAAACACATCTTACGAAATTTTCAATTTTTGACGCACAATGTTAAATATAGTCGAAAATTTGGATTCTTACCATGCCAGGCTAAGGACTCTAGATCTACGTGTGACTTCCCAAATACAGACCGGGAGATATTGGCTCAGATACTATAAGGCTGTTCGTCCTCTAAGGTTAAAAGTAGAGCGCGAAGAGACAACTCAACCCTTAAGCAAATACTGGAGGAAGCCAGGACCATTGAAATTGCCCACACACGTGCTGCAGACATGGAACGAAAGGAAGTACATAAACTTTCGTCCCACAACGATAACGAAAGCCACAAGCGGTACACACGCAGAAACTAAGTCAGTAAATGTACAAACAACACAAACAGCGAACATCACCACGGATACACACGAAATAGTAGTCGCCACTTTACTTCGAGACCCCGACTACGTGGGAGACAAAATAAAGATGGCGGAGAAGCTTGCTACTACTGCAGATATTCGGCAACACAGGTGGCGTATCCCGCCAAGAGGCAGGAGTGTAGGAAATGCCTTAAAAAGAACCACTTCGTTCAAGTCTGTAATTCAAACGGGTGTACAAACTAAAAGTAAAGTATTTAAATGTATAAACATCAAAACAACATTGCCAAGTTGAAATTGGGCAAAGATGAAGACCGAACTAACGAGATGGATTTACGCAAAGACAAACCGAATCTCAAAGTAAAACTGAAAAAAAAAAGAACTTTCCCATCATGTAAATGTAACCCAAACCCTCAAATTGAAAAACGATGAAGACCTGACGAATTTACAATATGCATTTGAGTGCAAAGCCAAAGATATTGAGTCAAAATTAGAACAAAAGGTAAAGGCTTTACGGGACGAACTTGAGCTGAAACATAAATTGGAAATCCATGAAATTGAAGAGAAAAAGTACAGGCAAATAAACACGTTGATGAAGAATCACGAGGAAGTGTTTAGTGACATTATTAACTTTGGTTTGATTAACGGCCTCAATGAGCAGGTCGATATGAAGAAAAGAGAAGAGCGACTGGAAAAAGAAATGGTTAATCTTACAACCGAAAACAAACGATTAGTCGAACCTCTCCAACACGCCCGGAAAGCAGTGGATGAACTTCGAAAATCTTTGTCCAATTTAATAATGACTAATGCCAGTTTTAAGATAACAATGGATGAACTAATAACTCTTAAATGTAAAAATCAGATGCTTAATCAAGATTTTGAGAATATCCAAGCGGAACGTGAATAAATATCCAGGAGGTTTATGAAGTCAATCCACGAGGTTCAGCAGAAAAGCAGTTTCAGGAATATTCCTTTGGAGAAATAATAGCAAGTAAGTAAGCAAAATGGACTGTACTCCTCCTTTTCTTATCATACATATCACACACACATGTATTCAATACGTTTAACTTCTAATTAAAGAGGGGAGAGACTTAGTGTTTAATATTCAGAGTTGCTTCCCTTGCATAACAGTCAGAATAGCTTCCCTTGACATAGCGGTAATTAAGACTATCGAGCGTGCGCATCGAGACACGGGAAATAAACAAGGTCTGAGTGAAAACTAAGCAGTTGAACTCCGGCGCCGATTGAAACCGCACGCATATCTCTTTCTCTTCGTTCTTTCTTTCTTTGCCTTTTGTTTCAGCCTCGCGAGTCAAGCCTACGACATTACATTAACAAGTCGCAATTTACCAAGAACAAAAGTCATTTTAGGTTAATGAGATTGTGAATTGGATGATGGACAACACTATTAGAGGATTGAAAACGATGGATGGAAGAGACACAATTTGATTACTTAAGAAAATGTATCGACAAATTTGTTGACTGCGACGTATTTCTGAATTAGCTATAATATTTCTAATCACAATTGACCAGGGGCCACTAAATATGTGATATAAATGTAGAATGACAATATAATATACTATGAGAAAATAATTTGAAGCTTATCTCTAATGAGTAAACACAAACAGATTAAGGCAATGAGTTTGAATGTTATTTCTGAACGTTTCCGTGTAAAGAATGAACCGGATATACTTTTTCATAACAACAGCCAACATCGGCGGAAGCTAGATACCATACTTCCGCTTTAGACGACTTAAACCAATCAAAATATGCTAAGCGAGACTGACAACTCCTCTCGATTGTTGTAACCCAGAATCTTTCATAATCCCCGGATTACCGGACGGACGAAACTCGAGTATTTCCAGCGGACGCAGTGAAGCATAGTGTTTAAATTACATAATAAATATTGGGTTCTTGTATGTTTTATGATCGAGCACTGTGATATTTTATTTTTGCAAGCACGAGACACACTATATCTCTCTCTCCCTTTCTCTCTCTCTCTCTATATATATATATACACCCCCCCCACACACACATATATATATATATATATATATATATATATATATATATATATATACAGGGTGATTCATAATTCACTTCACTTAGCTATTTAAAATGATTACCATATGAAGCACAAACATACTATGAACTTTTGATAATTGTTATCTTACTCTCTAATTACTGCTATTTGTTATTTCAAATTTGTTCGTTTATATATTTGTTTCTATATATATTTATTTCATAATCAATCAAATATGCTACAAAGAGTCATAAATTCCTTGCAAAAAAGAATGGAGCCATGCATGCAGAACGAAGGTGGACATTTTGAAAATTTGCTGTAATTTTAAACTCCCATAAATGAATTTGTGGAATACACTTTCTGTTTTGTATTACCGTATTTTTGAACTTTAGAATTTCAAAAATAAATAGCTAAGTGACTTATGAATATATATATATTACTATTTCATGTATCCATATAAAATCTTACAAGGAGATATAATTTTTTATGTATCAATTTTCAGTATTTACTTCAACGGTGCTCGATACATAAGTAGAGCTAGACAGTAAGTTATGGAAATATATTTATGGCAATTAAGCTACACAGAGGCTCCCGCATTTCGATCCCGGGGGAAATCTTCAGGCTAAAATGCATTTTAGCCTGAAGATGTCCCCCGGGGATGAAACGCGGAGGCCTCTGTGTAGCTTAATTGCCATAAATATATGTTCATAGCTTACTATATATATATATATATATATATATATATATATATATATATATATATATAACACCTTATTGCTATTTTACACATTTGAGTGAAATAGGCCTGAAAATGTATAGTCAAAATGTTATTTATAAATAAAATGTTTATAATTTCCCATTGAGATATGCTACATAGTTAATCAAAATTTAAATATTTTAATATATTATGATGTGTGTGTATTCTAGTTGGAATACGACTTTAAGTTTCTTTGCCTATTAACTTGGGATCTATCTAGACTACTGTGTCAAGTTAATTTTTCTTTATTAAGGTCCGAAGTAAGATCTCAACTCACCCTGATCTGTCTCTACCGATATATCTTCATCATTCTCTACGCTATTTCCTTTACAGGTATATCTGTTAGCTAGTGTATTGAACCTGTCTTGTCATCTGCTTATACCCTCAGACACAATCTCAAACCTGACATGTGTACAGTAGTGGGTAAACATCAGTTGCTGGTCTGAGGCGGTTCACCCTGAGACTCTTCAAAACCAACAAAAATATATAATCGACCCCTAGAATTTTTGATCGTTTTAAGTCATTCGGGAATCAGAAACCTCCTGTCCCTACCCGGAGAAAAAGGATTTTATTTATTCTTTGGTCAATCCGTTTACTACCTTTGACCAATGCCACTATCTATACTTTCACGCTGTTTACTCATTCTCTGACCGCGATTTCTTTGTATCAGCCCGGTTTTAGCAAACGATAAAATTGTAGTTGTTTCCAAGAAGAATACTCAAACTTTGGCTCTTCTTTATAAGAATACTAGCTGTTCTTACCCGGCGTTGCCCGGAGGTCTTCCTATTTTTCTTTTTTTCTTTTACCAAATTATTTTTTCGACTCCTCCCTCTTCCTATATAACTATAGCAATCGAACTAGCAATTCGATCAAATATTAGAATCGATAAAATCGTTTGGAAGTAAAATTTTATTTTTAAGAACATAATCGGACCCATATGATTATATACAAACCGATCTAAGTATGTACCATGTATTAAAGAAAGTATTTACGTCAAAGAAACGTTGAAAACTGATTCTAGTTTAGATATAAGATTAGTTCCAATCTATAAAGAATCAGTTTTACCTTTATTTGACTAAGAAAGCAACAAATTCGTACCTTGTCAATAAAGGCAAACAATTTGTGCGAACTTTTTTAAGAAGGAGGAAATACATGTTTCGAATATCATTTCTAAAATATTCTGTGCAGCATCATGTAAAAATAAGGATCTTTTATGTTGTCCTTTCATTTTTAGCCGTCTCCTTTCAATACGATCTTTTTAAAGAAATAATAAATCAGGAATAATTTCCATGTCAAACATCAGCGAGATAATGAATCGATGCGCGGGAACGGCCGACATTGAACTTCGGGGTAAAGATGAAACGTGATAAAAACAAATTAAATTTTTACAATGCAAACACCAAATAACTCTTTTCTTTTTTGTTTATTTTTACATTTGTTTCCTTTATTTCCTTCTTTTCTGTCTTTCTTTATTTCCTTATTTTTTCCCTTTTCCCCTTTCTTTCTCTCCTTCTTTCTTTTTTCTCTTTCTTTTTCTGTTTCCCTTTCTTTCCCTTTCGTCCCTTCTTTCTTTACCTTTATTTCCTTCTTTCACTTTTCTGTTTCCCTTTTCCCCCTTTTTTCTTTCCATTTGTTTCTTTCCTTCTTTCTTTTTCTGTTTCACTTTTTTCTTTTTTTTCTTTCCATTTGTTTCTTCTCTTCTTTATTTATTTTTCTGTTTCCTTTTGTTTTCTTCCTTCTTTCTTATTTCACTTTCTTTCCGTCCTTTTTATTTCCTTTTATTTTCTTTATTTCTGTTTCCTTTTCTTTCTTTCTTTCTTTCTTTCTTTATTTCCTTTTCTTTCTTCCATTCTTTCTTCCATTCGATCTGTTTTCCTTCCTTTCTTTCCTTCCTTCTTTCCCTTCTTTTTACTTCTTTCTTTTTCTTTACTTCCTTTTTCCTTTTTTCTGTTTCTCCTTTTTTTCCTTCCGTTTTTACTGTGTTCTTTTTCTGTTTTCATTCTTTCTCTCTTCATTTCTGCCCCCTTTCTTGTTTATTTCTGCACGGATTCCCGCCTTTCTTGTTTCTTTCCTTTTATATTCATCCATTATTTATCTCATTCATTCTTTATAACTAGTTTTCTTTTTTTCTCTCTATCTCTTTTTCTCTCTTTCTTTCTTTTCTTTCTTTCTTTCTTTCTTTTTTTCCATCGTTCATCTTTGTCTTTGTGTATTTATTCTCATCTTTCTTCTCATTAGGAACGCTTTCTCACAATTTCCCGTGACAACGAGTAAAAAATGCTTTAATTACGCTAAATTGATTGGCTCGGATTAATCGTTCAGAATCGGATAAAAAGATGACTTCACATTAAAAAGAAACCAAAAACTATGCGTAACAAGTATCAAATAAATCAAATAAATGTGGACTTGGTGAAGAAAATGTGTGAGAAAACTCCAATAGAACTGGTAAAAAAATAGTAACAGTTAATTACAAACCGAATCATTAAATAGAAATATGTGATTTCATTAACTTTCAGTTAATGTTATCTAAGTACACAAGAATGTAACACTGGGATTATTTTTCTGCTATTGATACCATGTAGCCGAGTGAAGTATGTCGCATGCAATTTGGAGAGCAGCGGCCACTACCGCCAATATGTTATGAATTGGTTTTGAAAAGCATCGCACCTCGACGACTTGAATGATGCAAACAATCATTATTTATTTCTCGTTAGATAACAGATAATAATAAATTGTATTTAACATTTTACTGTCATTTCAGGTTAGATACCAGACGTCATAGATTAGTCAGGTACAGGTGTGACGTATTGATTTTACCTAAGCTCAGTTGATCATCAAGAGAACTCGGTTTGAAGGCGCGGAGACTATCAAGTAGCCGTAGTTGAAAGGTATCCCAGAAGAACCTTTAAATCAGTTCATAGAATTGGGGATGTACCATGGCTGGCTTTTTGATCGCTGTTGGAATCTTTAGAAGATATAACACTCTCAGTACCAGCGATTAACGAAGCAGATATATCAGAGGTGACATTAGATACATTTTACCTGAAAAGGGATCAAAGAGGAATTTATGTGATGAAATAATCTAAAGATCTCCATCAGCCCTTGCAATGAAAGGGAACATCTGAGGTCTTACTAAATTTTGATTTGATCTTAATTGTGATAACTGAGTTGATCCGAGGATCCGAATAGCGATAGAACAGTAGATCTGCACTGTTCCGGGCAGGTTGGCAGAGAAATATGAAGAAGGCTTGCAACGTGTCCATTAGCATTGGATACGCATGTGACTTTGTCAACAATCTGAGTTAGCTCATATACAAGGGAAAAGTCATGACAGAATCTTCTTTCACAATCAGTCTTGTTAGAATAGACTAGCCATTATATATTGTGAGCATTAAAGCCACCACAAACATGAATATTAGAATAGGGGTAATCAGATAAGATATCTTAATTTTTTCCGTGATTCGCTTAATGACCGTAACTCCATCATTGTGGGAACGATAAAAGGCGAAGATGAAACTGGTACTTGGAGTAAGTGCAACACTAAGGCACATATAAGGCAAGTCAGGGTCTTCGTTAGTGGTGTGCCTACTATATGGAAAACTGTTCCGAATATAATCCCACATTCCATGCCCATGGCGATCTTGATGGTCGGGTTTCAAGGTCATGCTAGTATAAGCCGAAATCTTGTTTAAGTCCTCGATGAAAGTTGACAGGCTAATACCTGTTTCATACAGTAACAACATGTCGAGTTTAGTATCCTGTAAGTGGATTAAAACCTGTGGGAGGGTGGAACGAAAACCGCTGATGTTGAAAAAGGAGACATGATAGTAGGGTCCATGCTTAAGTCGTGCACTTTCATCCGCGTCTCTCTCTTTCTCTTTGTATGTCTCTGTCTCCTCCTCTCCCTATCAGTTTATCTTCCTATCTTTTTCTACAACTAATTTTTCAGCAAATTCATTTCTTTCTTTGTGTCTTTACTCCATCTCTTGAAAATTGCAATACAAATTTTGACTGTTAATTTTAAATAACTATTTCTAATTGAACCATCACCCTTTTCTGAGTTCTTTAAATTTAAAACTAAATTTTACTTATTGTTTCAAAAGATGAATTTTGTACCCTCCCCCAAATAGTATATTATTCAGTCATGTTTATTCAAGTCTATATTACATTTTTGCATGTCTATATTTTGGTCACTTCTAGGCTTCCCGACAGAATTGCATACCATTTGTCATTAAGAATTCTTAAAATGCCGGATGGGTCATAGGGGGTAAAATGTTACTACTACTACTACTACTACTACTACTACTACTACTACTACTACTACTACTACTACTACTACATATTTGCAAGAAGTGCACTAAATTTCGTATGAATAGTATTTGGAGCACTGGGTAAGTCATGGACGTTCACAAGTAACATACTAATATTACTATTAATAATAATTAATATAAACTCTTATAGGTTCTAAAACTATTGCTCATAGTATCTCTAAATTAAGCATGAAGATCCCCGGGATACCGGATATCATAAAATTAAGAATACAATTTAGTCATAGTCATAAACACCCACCGCATGAGCTAGATTAAAAGTTACATTTGGATCGGCTTTTACGATAGTTAGTGAAAAATGTTACCCCCCCCCCAATCTTCAATGTCCAGTATTTGTTAATAATATACTGAATTCCCTCCCTTAGTATTACACGCAAAATACATAACTATTCATATCAATAATTAGTGAACCAAAACACATGTTATATTCTTTTATTAGAGACTAGCAAAAATCCGGTCGCCTATTTTTGCTACGCTGAGAAGATATCATGGTGAACAAACATATAATACACTGACCCTTAAAGGAAGAGGTAATGATTAAGAGAATAATATCATAACAAAGAACACTACGCCCCCAAGAAGAAAGGAAGAGTTGATGCCGTTGAGGATGATATCATGACAATAAAATAGATAATAAACTTTCCCCCTCCCTCTAAAAAAAGGAGAGGGTAGTCCCTGGAAAGATGGCCTAATGACAACAGAATAGATACTACATTACCCTTCTCTCAAAGGAGGATGTCATACCTGGGAAGATTATCTCCCACTTTCTTAAAAGAAGAGTTAATTTATGGACGAACGGTCTTATGACAACAGAACCGATACTACACTACTCGCCCTAATTAAAATATGATACAATAATAGATGAAATCACTTTTTCTTTCATTAAAAATGTCTACACATAAACACATTATTTTTATTGTTCTTTGGACTTTTGGCCAAGATGAAAGTGTAGTATCTGTTCTCAGCATTCCAGCAACATCAGATGTTTTGCTTTTGACGAAAATATTGTGTATATATAAGGAATATGATGCTGCAAAATTTCAACTGTATATTACAGAATATTAATTTATTAGAAGCTGTTGTAAAATAAATATACAAATTAAGAAGACCAAACGCTGTTTGTGGGTATTTGCAGTCTACTATATATACGGTATTAAAACATATTCTGCCGTATCATTGAATTAAAGAAACACATCCTGTTTTGATGTTAATATACATAGGAGATTCATTTAGAATGTATATTCTTTTGAGATGTAGTGCCTCAAGGATCTACTTCGGGCCCAACTCTCTTCATGATTTTCATTATTGGCCATCAAAATCTTATTTCAAGATCATTCTTTGACATCTGTGGCAACACGTAGAATAGTATTGGAGTAATTCTGCCTGTCTCTCTCTCTTCCGATCTGGAACACGTGGTTAATTCGGGCGAAAGATGCGTGTTACTTTTAACACATCTAAAACTAAGCTTCTTTCATCTTTCACCGTTCAGATTCTTACTTTTCCCCAATCGAAATGAATGGCCCCCTTCTTGTTTTTATAAGCTCCTCAGACTGATTTTCACTGTAGATCTAAAATGAAGACTTATATCCAAACTTGCTCAGGTAGCTGGAAAAATGATTTAATATTTCTACCGCACTACTAAGTACCTGCCTCCTATAATCCTCCACCTATATAAGAGTCAGATACGTTCTCAGATGAAGTACTCCTGCTACATTTGGGGAGATGCTGCTCTGTGCATCCTTTCTTGGTATGACAGAGTACAACACCGACTCCACAATTTAATTGGGGATTATATTTTCGGTTCTTTACAACCCTTTTCTTTATAGAAGAGACTTGCTAGTCTTTCTCTACTCTATCGTTATTTCTATGAAAGGTGTTCGACTGAGATCCAATCTTGTGTTCCTCCTTGTAAGACATCCACAATGAAACGAGCATTCCTTTCGTCCTGCGTATCTCTAGTGCCCGGCGACATTTCCATGAACAGACTTTCTATCCAATAATTTCCAATTTGTAAAAACACATTACCACGGGACTTCTTCCCTACAGACAAAAACGCGGTCATTTTCAAATTCAGTGTCAGCAAATACTTGTACAAAATATATCCTCATAAGTCATCAAATTTCGTTCATTCCATTCATTCATTCATTTTCAATTATCTCATATTATTCGTTATTATTCAACTGACATTCCATCTATCTCATTAACCCTTATACTCGAGTGGTTTTCAGCCTTAATAAGTGGTGACTTATTGGTAAAAAGAGAAGCCGTACAGAGTTCTCATTTTATTTACATTTATATTAAACTAAAGAAATATATGATAAATACTTAATTAACATGAAATTTAATGTGTAACTCTATTGTCTTTAATTAACCGTAAAATGTACAGCCATTGTATCTGATACTAGCCTGTTAGTATCAGATACACTTTAAAGATAATCTGCTATGTATGTAGTCAGTACACGTCTGGAACTTCCGCCGTTATATAAAATCGAGCATAAAGAACAGGTGTTCTACCAGTGAGCCGCACTTAAAAACTAATGTTATATTTGTCGGTAAACAGTCAAGTCTCACCGGAAGCCATTTTGTAAAGTTTGATTACAATAATGAAGTTGTCTGAGAGAAGCGTCTGTGAAGAGCACAGTTGTTATTCTTCCTCTGATAGAATGGCTGCGATGAACAGCGTCTGTTAAAGGTAAAGCGATAATATTTGTATGGAATTATTGTTTCTACCTTTGCAGGTTTCTATCTCGACACTCTTTCGGCTTTCTATGACGTCAACGATTCATTCGACTTCACATCAAAAATAAAAATACTAAGGTAAAAAGCAAACAGAAGCAAAAAAAAAAAAAACATCTTCAAAACGAGAAGGGATATTTGTAAGATACGTCCATTGAGTTTGCGCGTTTAACGCAGAAGATGTTTAAGCGTGACAGCTTCCCATACGTGGACGCATCTTATTTTTATATTAACTAGCGGGACCCTGTGGAAATTCCACAGTGTTTTCTACATCAATCTGTATAATTTACTTTTAATAATATTATCCGGTGGCTAGAAATATGCACATATTTTACTCACAAAAATTTTGCGTGACGGAATGGATGTATATATATTTATTCATATTACTCGGTTGCCGGGGCAAAAGCTGTCTCTTCACTAAATCTTCTTAAATAGGAGTGTCAGATCGTGACACACAAAATAAATAACACACACTCTATCGTATTTATATATTGATGATGATGGTGGTGGTGGCGGCGGCGGCGGCGGCGGCGGCGGCGGCGGCGGCGGCGGCCTGAAACCGGCCCATTTGGTAAACGTTTCCGCTAATGGAACGGGATACCTCGGTTGAGTCATAGAAAAGACTAAAACAAACATTGCTAAAACTCTCAGTATTATAAGGTCAGGATCAAGGACAGTAAAGCAGTCCTGGGAAAAGAGTGGCGCCCTCCCTCTTCAACTCCGGTTAGCCGCTAATATAAAGAGAGGCTCTACTGTAATCGGACATTTTAGCCTTTTATAAAGTCTGAAATTAGCGACCACCTCACCTAAAATAAGCGAACGCCATTTTTGATTGACGAATTTGACAATATAACTAAATAAATATTTGAAATAAAAAAAATTAATTTCTCAGATGTTAACCCCCCCCACTGACCCTAACCCTAACGACGGGGTCAAAGTTAGCGCGGGTCCCAATCTAATAAAGCACCATCTATTTGTTAGTAAGTTACGCTTGTTTTATTATGAGCACCTCCTGGATAAGAGTGAAATAATTAAAAAAAATATAATAATTTGCATTTAAATAACGCGTGTACGATGGACACTCTACTTTCTCTTTCTTTCGTACGCGCTCTCTGTGTTTCACTTAAAAAAAAAGAAATTCCACAGCTTTTTCTACATCAATCTGTATAATTTACCGTTAATAATATTATCCGGTGGCTAGAAATATGCACATATCTTACTCACCAAAATTTTGCGTGACGGGATGGAAGTATATATATTTATTATATTACTCGGTTGCCGGGGTAAAAGCTGTCTCTTCAGCAATCACCATCGGTCGCGACTCTTCTCCCCCGTTGTCAGGGGCAAAAGTAAATACTAAATCTTATTAAATGGGAGTGTCAGATCGTGACACACAAAATAAGAAACTTAACTTCTCAGATGTTAACTATACACTATCATTGTCATTGTCTTATTTTTTACGTCTCTATTTGGTAGTTTGTTACATTGGGACCTGGGCTAACTTTGACCCTGACCCTAACATTAACCCTAACCCCCAATGACCCTGAACTTTATAGCTAACCCTAACCCCTCACTGACCCTAACCCTAACGACGGGGTCAAAGTTAGCGCGGGTCCCAATGTAACAAAGTACCTTCTATTTGTTAGTAAGTTTACTTTGTGCGATTTATTTATTTGTTTTTTATTGCGTTTTCACTCTTTCTCTATTTTCTCCCCCTCCCTCTCTTACGAACACACTCTCTCTTTCTTTCGACCGCGCTCTCGGTGTTTCACTGAGAAAAAAAAAAGAAGCAAACATTGCTTATTGTCCGTTCAAAACATTTAAAAAATAAATACGGGTCCCTTACCATCCAAAAATAATAAATAAATGTTTTAACACTGTTTTAACACTTTAAGTGGTGCAAATAAAAAATAAATACTTAGTGCAAACTATCATTGAAAAAAAACATTGCTTAACGTCTGTTCAAAAAACAAAAACAACAACAAAAAATAATAGACATGCACTAAAAACGCCAAAATAAAAAAATAAAAAGTTTTAAGTTTTAAGCAACAGAAAAAAGTACTTTTTGACCAGGTGATTAAAAAAAATGTATTATTTCTTCCCCTTCCCCTCGAAATGTAGAAAAAAAAAATCTTAGAGGTTGGTTGGGATCGAACTATAAACCAGTCGGGCCAAAGACAAAAAGAGTACGTCGCTCACCGTTGCGCTAAAGGGAAAAAAATTAGGCTAATTGAATGTTTTTCAAAATCTAAGTACAGCACGCATGCGCAGAGCTTTTGCCGGAAGCGTGACACACGTACGTACACCTTAGCGTATTAATATATAGATGAGTCACCACTTATAAAGACCGAAAGGCCACTCGAGAATAAGGATTAATAAGATTGTCAATTGAACGATGAACAATATTATAAGAGGATTGGAAACGATGGCTTAAAATGGAAGGATTTGATTAGTTAACAAGACATCAGACTTGAAGACGACTATATTGTAGTCATCAGGGAAGCAATCCCGTGGTATGGTATTTCACGGATGGGAAGTTCTTGTAAAGAATCTCTGCTCATGGAATTTCCGTATGATTTTACGTATACAGACGAAGAATAGAAAATTCTTTGCAGTGGCGGTAGCCATACGTGAAGGTTTTACAGGAAGGAGGGGTAAGAGGTTGTAACTCCGTCGAGAACCTACCATGAAAATAAGGATAGAGTAAATAAAGACTAGACACGTTTCTTCTGTAAGAAAAGGGGGCTGTAGAGAAAGAAGAGATCATCTCCCATTAGGTTACGAACTCGGTTTTGTACTCTGTGAAGTCGAAAATAGTGTCCCAAGCTGCATTATCCCAGATGTGGTAGCAGTACTCGATGTTAGAATGTATTTGACCCTTATACAAGTAGAAAATTGTGCCAGGAGTCAGGTACTTTCAAGAGCGGTAGAATGATCCCACCCTTTCCCCAGAAACCTTAGAAACAGATTTGATGCGATTTTCTCATTTCAGGTTCGGAGTGAAAGCCAGTCCTACGAGTTTGTATCTCTAAAATGATATTGCGTCACATATCAACGAACATTCAATATATAAGAGTGATAGACCGACCAACAGAACCTAAAGATGTTTGGAGGCATCTAAAACCGCAATTAAAACTTAATACACCATTTTTGTTTCATATTATTAAATTCAACAAGGACTAAAAACAAGGCATCAAAAACGCAATTAAAACTTAATACACCAGTTTTGTTCATATTAAATTACAACAAGAACTAAAAACAAGACATCTAAAAAGCAATTAAAACTTAATACACCATTTTTGTTTCATATTATTAAATTCAACAAGAACTAAAAACAAGGCATCTAAAAACGCAATTAAAACTTAATACATCATTTTTGTTTCATATTATTAAATTCAACAAGAACTAAAAACAAGGCATCTAAAAACGCAATTAAAACTTAATACACCATTTTTGTTTCATATTATTAAATTCAACAAGAACTAAAAACAAGGCATCTAAAAACGCAATTAAAACTTAATACACAATTTTTGTTCATATTAAATTCAACAAGAACTAAAAACAAGACGTCTAAAAAGCAATTAAAACTTAATACACCATTTTTGTTTCATATTATTAAATTCAACAAAAACTAAAAACAAGGCATCTAAACACGCTATTAAAACTTAATACACCATTTTTGTTTCATATTATTAAATTCAACAAGAACTAAAACAAGGCATCTAAAAACGCAATTAAAACTTAATACATCATTTTTGTTTCATATCATTAAATTCAAAAAGAACTAAAAACAAGGTATCTAAAAACGCAATTAAAACTTAATACACCATTTTTGTTTCATATTATTAAATTCAACAAGAACTAAAAACAAGGCATCTAAAAACGCAATTAAAACTTAATACACCATTTTTGTTTCATATTATTAAATTCCACAAAGACTAAAAACAAGGCATCTAAAAACGCTATTAAAACTTAATACACCATCTTTATTTAATATTATTAAATCCAACAAGAATTAAAAACCAGACATCTAAACACTCAATTAAAACTTAATACCCCATTTTGTTTTCATATTATTAAATTCAATAAGAACTAAAAACAAGGCATCTAAAACGCAATTAAAGCTTAATACACCATTTTTGTTTCATATTATTAAATTCAACAAGGACTAAAAACAAGGCATCTAAAAACGCAATTAAAACTAAATACACCATTTTTGTTCATATTAAATTACAACAAGAACTAAAAACAAGACATCTAAAAAGCAATTAAAACTTAATACACCATTTTTGTTTCATATTATTAAATTCAACAAGAACAAAAACAAGGCATCCAAAAAGGCAATTAAAACTTAATACATCATTTTTGTGTCATATTATAAAATTCAACAAGAACTAAAAACAAGGCATCTAAAAACGCAATTAAAACTAAATACACCATTTTTGTTTCATATTATTAAATTCAACAAGAACTAAAAACAAGGCATCTAAAAACGCAATTAAAACTTAATACATCATTTTTGTTTCATATTATTAAATTCAACAAGAACTAAAAACAAGGCATCTAAAAACGCAATTAAAACTTAATACACCATTTTTGTTTCATATTATTAAATTCAACAAGAACTAAAAACAAGGCATCTAAAAACGCAATTAAAACTTAATACATCATTTTTGTTTCATATTATTAAATTCAACAAGAACTAAAAACAAGGCATCTAAAAACGCAATTAAAACTTAATACACCATTTTTGTTTCATATTATTAAATTCAACAAGAACTAAAAACAAGGCATCTAAAAACGCAATTAAAACTTAATACACAATTTTTGTTCATATTAAATTCAACAAGAACTAAAAACAAGACGTCTAAAAAGCAATTAAAACTTAATACACCATTTTTGTTTCATATTATTAAATTCAACAAAAACTAAAAACAAGGCATCTAAACACGCTATTAAAACTTAATACACCATTTTTGTTTCATATTATTAAATTCAACAAGAACTAAAACAAGGCATCTAAAAACGCAATTAAAACTTAATACATCATTTTTGTTTCATATCATTAAATTCAAAAAGAACTAAAAACAAGGTATCTAAAAACGCAATTAAAACTTAATACACCATTTTTGTTTCATATTATTAAATTCAACAAGAACTAAAAACAAGGCATCTAAAAACGCAATTAAAACTTAATACACCATTTTTGTTTCATATTATTAAATTCCACAAAGACTAAAAACAAGGCATCTAAAAACGCTATTAAAACTTAATACACCATTTTTATTTAATATTATTAAATCCAACAAGAACTAAAAACCAGACATCTAAACACTCAATTAAAACTTAATACACCATTTTTGTTTCATATTATTAAATTCAATAAGAACTAAAAACAAGGCATCTAAAACGCAATTAAAGCTTAATACACCATTTTTGTTTCATATTATTAAATTCAACAAGGACTAAAAACAAGGCATCTAAAAACGCAATTAAAACTAAATACACCATTTTTGTTCATATTAAATTACAACAAGAACTAAAAACAAGACATCTAAAAAGCAATTAAAACTTAATACACCATTTTTGTTTCATATTATTAAATTCAACAAGAACAAAAACAAGGCATCCAAAAAGGCAATTAAAACTTAATACATCATTTTTGTTTCATATTATAAAATTCAACAAGAACTAAAAACAAGGCATCTAAAAACGCAATTAAAACTTAATACACCATTTTTTTTTATTATTAAATTCAACAAAAACTAAAAACAAGGCATCTAAAAACGCAATTAAAACTTAATACACCATTTTTTTTCATATTATTAAATTCAACAAGAACTAAAAACAAGGCATCTAAACACGCAATTAAAACTTAATACACTATTTTTGTTTCATATTATTAAATTCAACAAGAACTAAAACAAGGCATCTAAAAACGCAATTAAAACTTAATACACCATTTTTTTTCATATTATTTAATTCAACAAGAACTAAAAACAAGGCATCTAAAAACGCAATTAAAACTTAATACACTATTTTTTTTCGTATTATTAAATTCAACAAGAACTAAAAACAAGGCATCTAAAAACGCAATTAAAACTTAATACACCATTTTTGTTTCATATAATTAAATTCAGCAAGAACTAAAAACAAGGCATCTAAAAAGCAATTAAAACTTAATACACCATTTTTGTTTCATATTATTAAATTCAACAAGAACTAAAAACAAGGCATCTAAAAACGCAATTAAAACTTAATACATGATTTTTGTTTCATATTATTAAATTCAACAAGGCATCTAAAAACGCAATTAAAACTTAATACATCATTTTTGTTTCATATTATTAAATTCAACAAGAACTAAAAACAAGGCATCTAAAAACGCAATTAAAACTTAATACACCATTTTTGTTTCATATTATTAAATTCAACAAGAACTAAAAACAAGGCATCTAAAAACGCAATTAAAGCTTAATACACCATTTTTGTTTCATATTATTAAATTCAACAAGAACTAAAAACAAGGCATCTAAAAACGCAATTAAAACTTAATACACCATTTTTGTTTCATATTATTAAATTCAACAAGAACTAAAAACAAGGCATCTAAAAACGCAATTAAAACTTAATACACCATTTTTGTTTCATATTATTAAATTCAACAAGAACTAAAAACAAGGCATCTAAAAACGCAATTAAAACTTAATACACCATTTTTGTTTCATATTATGTAATTCAACAAGAAATACAAGCTAAACGAAGATATTAACTCCTAATGAGACTCGTGTCCCGGCGTGGAAGGGAAAATTGCGGAACCCAAGATTATTATTAATTTCAAATCTTTCTATAAAATATAAAAGTTTAAATCGCATAAATACGATCGAATTATTTTTTATTATAACCCTATGTTTCAATGGAAAACGATGTAAGAAAATAGTTCAATATCATTTCACTTAGTAGTCATACGAATGCGTATATTTATCGATTATTGTAAGCGACTATAATTATTTTATTGATGGTGTGTTTTAACTATAGCTCAGATATTGATATAATATTGTGTCAGAAAAGATGTTCCGTAATTTGCGAAATCCTATATTAAAACAAAGAGGAGCCAGTGCTTACCAAGTTAATTGTCTTATAAAGTTTGACACACGATGAATATATTTCTTATATTAGTGGGTCGAGTTTACTGCTGCTTTTCCACTTAATTGTGGAAAGCGCTGTCCGTTTAACCACATATCAAGTTAATATCGAAATGAACCACAAGTCAGGGTGGAGCCGACGATCCAGGGAGTCAATCCATGTCTTAGATCCACCACCAGTTCTTCTCACCCAATCGTTATTCATTGACCCCCCCCCTCCGTAATTGAAGTTTTATAATTTTGGAGAATTTGTTCAAGTGAGGAACGGAGTAGAATCTTTCCACCAGGAGGGGCCTGGTGGAAAGATTCTACTCCGTTCCTCACCGTATCTGTTTTAACCCAGCCCTCTTCTGATAGGCTAGTCTATCTATTCATAAGAAAACCCAATCACACCAATCACGTGGTCTGTAGGGCCGCCCTTATGTTAGTTAATTAACATTTTGCTGATTAACTGGTCAGTAGGTTTATTTATCTTTGATGATTTTTGTTCATTCTAAAAAAAAAAAGAAATTAAGTTTACCATGTCTCGACTTTTTTCTGATTTCTTTATGAGCTCCGACGCTGCAAAAACATAATTAGATGCTTTCGAATTCCCGCCATACTTTATCGTATGACTTTCGCTCAGCCCGAGAAGATTTGGGTTTATTTTGTCTCAAATTTTTCTTTTGACCTCTTATCTTACCATACATAATTGAAGGCCCGGAAATGTTCACTACAAACACGTGTGCATGATCTGTTATAAAATTCTTATTATTCAAGCAACTCCCTGTCATTTGGCTAGGAGCAAAGTGTAGTATCTGTTCTGATACTACGATTCATCTTCCTATACCCGATCAGTGGGAAATAAATTATTCTAGACTGAGGCAATTTAAATTTTTGTTCCAATCTAGAGTTCCTCTTTTGGGAGAGCTGAATTGTCCCCACATTAAAAACCAACCTTGTGTTTTACTCTGCCCTTGTGGATAGACAAGTAAATAGGAACTTCGTGCCATTTTCAGGACTCACTTCACGTATGGTATTCTGTCATGTGGTATTACTGGCGACGTTTATCAAACCTTCCTCTGAATATTTAATTACCCATTTCCACAATGTTTATAGCGAAAACATCTCTTATCACCTTTTTTTTCTTCCTTCCTGTCCGAGCTTCTCGGTTAGATATTTTGCTTCGGCAAATTCTTTTAATTGGTTTAAAAAATGTTGTTTTTCTTTATTTAGCTGCGCATTACACAGTGCCATAGCAGCACATATTTACGCGGTTTCTCTGTCAGTCGTACGCTGACCCTTACAATTCAAAGAAATTCGAAGATCCTTTCAGGCAACACGCGAGACATAATTCCATAAGCTTATAACGTTTTTTAATGCTCAGAAGAAAAACGGAATTGGTAAAGAATCATGTTGGGTTTCAGAATAATCGGATTAAGTGGGAATCAGTGTGAAAAAAATATTGTTGCTATGTAGAAGAATCATCACCCATAAAAACAAAAATTTGAACAATGACTTTACCTTTTTAAACATTCCTTTCATGTATCACAAGGAGATATCTCTTTGTATATAAATGACATCGTCTTATATATATATATACATATATTAAATCATATTTTAATATTTTACCTAAGTACGACGTCGTTTCGAGCTTACGCAGAGAAATAACAATCTCAGACGGTCACAGGGCGCGAACCCGGTTCACAAAGACACCTTGAATCTATACGCGTTCACCTAGTCCCATGAGACCATGAGATACTGTCATGTGATAATGAAGAAATTAAGTGATATTTACACTGAAAGCGGCGAATATAAATATCTAAACATTCGATAAAACTCAACCACAGAGTCGGAGCATTGCACTTAGGCGTTAGGTGAATGTTCATTTTTAATCTTTCCGACAGTGCTCTACTTTCACTTTTACTTGAAAGGGGCTTCCAATAATATTAAATTGTATTTTAATATTTTACCTACGTACGACATCGTTCGTTATATATATATATATATATATATATATATATATATATATATATATATATATATATAGAGAGAGAGAGAGAGAGAGAGATAAATATATATAATTAAATAAACTTTATATAAAATTAAAATAACTTATACAAATTAACTCACGTGTCTGTGCAATATATATATATATATATATATATATATGTATATATATATGTATATATATATGTATATATATATGTATATGTATATATATATATGTATATATATATGTATATATATATATATATGTATATATATATATATATATATATATATATATATATATATATATATATATATATATATATATATGCCGGCATAGGATGTGGATTTTTTTCAGAAATGTCTTGCTGTGTTTTATGTTTGTTTTATGGTTTGTGATGTGGTTTGTATTGTCGGAATACCTAGTTTGTTAAGTGTGTTTCAAATGGTTGTGTTATTGGAATGCGTCGGTAAGAGAAACGTTTTTCTATGATAAATGTGTTTTGTATTTGATAGTTTTGTATATTCTTTTTTGAGAATATTTGAAAGGCTTTCTTCTTAACATTTAGTATGAAATGTGTGTGGTATTGCAATGTTTTTAAGGAATTAATGATGCGTTTGATTTCTACATCCATATTTTGAGGACTATAGATTCTGAGAGCACGTAGGATAAAGCCTATGATCATGCCTGTTTTTATCTTGTTGTTATGGTGAAGGTAGAAATGTATATAGTCGTTTTTGTGAGTGTTTTTACGGTGTACATTGAAAGCTAGTTTGTTGTTGGACTTTAAATATATATATTTATTAATTAATTTTTTTATATAAATTAATTTTTATGTACGTTAAAATTAATTTATATAAAAAAATTAATTAATGAATAAATATATAAAATTGATGACACGTCCGATTAAGAGTGATTTAATGCAGTACTCTGCAGGTTCTAAACTGCTCAGGAAGCGAAAAATAATAATAAACACACCGGTGTACTATCGCTAGTAAAACAAAATCAAACAAAAAGCTTTATATATATATATACTTTGAAATCAATGTAAATTTCTTTAATACAATTTGAAAATAGAGATTATATCCATAATAGCGCGTAAATAGGCTAAATATATTGATGTTTCAGCTCATACTCTCTCTCACTATCTATCTATATATGTATGTATACGCGTATGTGTAACGTATATATATATATATATATATATATATATATATATATATATATATATTATATATATGTAAAGTCTCCCTCTTGATATATTTATTTTCATACCCAAGTGGCATCAGTTGAGAGGCCTTGAGCCCACTTAAAAAAATGTTACCATAGGTGAAAAACTAACAAAAAGATTAGTGAAAACTATTCGCCCGGAATACATCCAGTGTTGAAAGAGTATAAATATAATTGAACAATAAAGCTTTGAAAATTCTCAAAGTAAAAATCGTTAAAAAAAAAAAAAAACCTATATTACTGGGGTCAATCAAATTTGTATAATTCCTAAATTTAATAAATATTTCACATTCTTATTTTCTTTAATTGAGTAAAGGGATGTGATTTTGTTTGTTGTCAGATGTAAATACGTTGAAGAGGTACTAGTGTAATACGTTTATCGGAGCACATTCCGTGGAAGTACTTGTAAAACAAGCACAGTGATGCAGCATTGCGGCGATGGGATAGGGGATGGAACTTGGTAGACAGTGCTGGTCCTATAAGGTTATAGAATCTTTTGCACCCGGTTCAAGAGAAACAGAGAAGTGGTTGGTTCACCAGACCAGATGTGGCAACAATACTCTATGCATGGCTAGAAGGTAGCTTTGTAGAGAGAGGGGATACGGGCAGGAGTGAGAGGTTTTGAGCCCACCTTCTTAGCAGCAGACTTGAAACGTTGATGAACATATAACACATATCTCTTGGTTTTTCCTTTTTCATTTCCCATTACGTCGGATTACCTTTGTCATGCTTCTTTCTCTTTTTTTTCTCCAACTACTGATTAAATAATATTACTGCTGGTGGTAATATGGCCTTTTGTTTCGAATGGACTATTACAATCTTCTTATCATATCCATTCTCTATTACATTTGACTTCTGGTTACGCCAAACAAGTCATGTTGCTACTGAAATGTAAGGGGCTACTGCGATTAGGGTCCATATTTATGGGGGGCATCTTAAGTGAGATGTTGTGTAGCAAGATAGATGTTCAGATTAAAGTCAAATTGTTGGGGAAACAGGGAGTAGGGAAGGAATTCCAAAGGCAAGCGGTCCGAATAAAGAAGCTATTACAGTAAAAGGTTTTCCGGTATATGGGGATCTCTACGGTAAAAGTGTGGTATTTTACTCTTGTCTGGTTGATCGGGGGTATTTACATTGAGGTGGTATAAGTGCAGTAAGTTTATCGGAGCACATTCCGTGGAAGTAATTGCAAAACAAGCACAGTGATGCCACATTGCGGCGATGCGATAGGGGCTACAGCTTTGCAGAGAGTTCGGAACTTATTTGGGTATAAGTTCTTTTTGAACCCTGTTTAAGAGGGATATATTATTGGTTGGTGCACCAGCCCAGATGTGGCAACGATATTCTATGCACGGGCAAATGGTGGCTTTATAAAGATATAGGATACTGGAAAGTGTGAGAAGTTTTCTAGTTTGGTAAAAGGAGCCTACCTTCGTTGCAACAGATTTGACAGCACATTCTTTGTACTTATCACACTTCATGTTTTTAAGAATCTCAAGTCGAGGAGTTTAAACGTCAGACTCTCGTATAGGGTGCTTTCGGCCATGACAATTGGTTGTTGGCATAATTGTTAAATGAAAGACGATTTGGTAGCATTAAATGTGATCGCCCATTATTTCCCCATTCTTCTACGGACTGGAGGGTATTTTCTATGGATTTAGTCATTATCTTGCTTGTGTGGGCATTCAATTTGGCCTCATTTCTGGAATAGAGCGTGATGTCATTATCAAATACACCCATCTCAGACGCAATTGCACCAAGGAGGTTGTTTATGAAGATCAGGAATAATATAAGTCTAAGTATCGCCCCTCGGGCATAATCGCATTAATGTGGGGTTGTTTGAATGTACGGCCATCAAGAACGCTCTGGATATTTCTTTTAGCTAAGAAAGATCTGATTATATTAAATATCCGACCAATCATAACATGAGAGTTGATTTTTATGAGAAGACCTTTGTGACAGACCTTGTCAAAGGCCTTGGAGATATCCAGCGCTACTACCTTAGTTTCACCGAACTTATCCAGTGTGCAGTATATACGTTCAGAGATATCTGTTAGGATATCCACCGTAGAGCGGGATGATATAAATACATACTGTTTGCCAGAGAGAAGTTTAGCCTTTTTAAGGTGGTGAAATATGGTTAAATTGATTAATGATTCAAAGATTTTAGTGGGATGAGACTTATGGTGCAATAATTTCTCGCGTCAGTTTTATTTCGTCAAAGTACTTGGAAACTGGTACCATAGACGCAATTTAAGTTCACTTAATATAAAAACGCTATATTATCTATCAATTTTAATCATTATTTTTTAAAATTATACTAAAATAAGAAAGATTCAAATCATAGTTAAATATTATCAAAATGATTATTTTTTATTTAAAACATCTATTTACGTTTTAAAACCTATTATTGGCGATGCGAAAAAGTATTTCTGTCATTTCTGCCTTTTCATAGCAGAAAATTTCGTTTTACATGTTTTTCTCTAGTATTGACTCGTGACATTAGGTTTTTGGGGAGCTGTTTCAGAAAATACAAATATTCAGAGAATAGACAATTATTATTAAACAGTAACACTTGAACTTTAAAAAAATATTTGTTACAATCGGCAAGCGAAAACAAATCGGATAGCTTCATGATGAAATATTAAACGATTATAATAGTTTTAACACAACCCGACACACAACAAAAATACAGATAATCAAACAATACATGGCACACAAAAATATTAAACACTTAAGCAACTAAAATTGAACACAGAACACATAAAACGACAAACACATAGATGAATGCATAGACGTACGCATACAATCTAACACACGTATGCATACATACAATCCAACACACAAGTAGACAAACACAGCACATAGAAATAAACAGCACACGCGAACAATACAACGCAACACAATAAATAACACAACACACATATCACGACACCCATGCACAGACACACACAGCATATGAAACACACAGCAATCACACAACACAATACACACATACACACATGCACAAGAAACACAATATAACAGACTCATACGCACAGACAAAGCAACACTTACACCACACAGTAAACAAACAACATAACACAAGACAGACACATAACAAACATATAACACAACAACACAGGAAACAAGCACAAACATAAAGCACAACACAGCACCCACATGCACGTACTTCACTACAAAACAAAAACATAACATCGAAATCTTATACACACTAAATACAACACATGCAAAATACAACACGTGTTGAATAATGGATGTGTAGATTTGCTAGTATTTTAGCACATGTGGATGAGCGCTATCACAAACGATCCTGATGTGTGTAAAATAATGATTCACTCGTCTTGTTAAAACGCAGAAGGGGACCGGAAACAAGGGGGTCAGAGATGGTTGAGGTCATGATCGGCTAACGATTGATAGAGCTAACGACAGAGTCGCTGATAAAATCCAAAAACAACGAAGTGAGGTCAGACAGGTCCAAGTCCCAGAACAAATACTGAGAGGTGCCCGCGGATGTGACATCACGTGAGACGAAAGCGAAAAGAAACGGTTAGATTTTGATAGTCGCCGACAAAATGTTCTTTTCGTCAACAACACTGTTGGGAATCACAAGCGGCGATAGATGCTGATCTGTCTGTGTATCTTTTTGATTGTCTGTCTGTCTATCTGTCTATCTATTTAGCTAATCGTTACTTAAGTTAATATAACTGTCTCTCTCTCTCCCTCTCTCTTATATAAAGAAGTGTAAATTGCACTTGTGATTACTTAATATGTTTATCTCAATAAACCTTCATTTCCTTATCTTAATTCTTCTTACTATAACGCAATGAAGTACTTATATGCACAGCGACAAGAAACGCGAGTCCTAACAACAGACGACACGAAGAAGAAACTGAAAACAAGAAGATACGTAGCAGCGACCAAGAAATAGACGACACGAATTTTAGGTAACAGGAGATAACACGGTGACGAACAGGACAGAACGAAGGACAACATAACACATTTCAATGTCGCAATATATATGGAATTTCGATTCTGAGGACGAGAGAAAATAATGGTAAGGCAACATATCTCGATTTGGGGCTGGCTCGCCACTTTATCTCCACATGAGGGTTCTTAGAATTGGGTGTCACGTAGCAACGCGAGAGTCCGAAAGAAAAAAAAAGAAGATAATTAAAGATAGGATCATGGAACGAGGATGGTAAATAGGAAAAGGAAGAAAGAATGAAAAAGAACAGTATGGTCGCCTACCCCTCCCCCACACACAGGGAAATTATTGTTCATGGCGAGATCGTGTGCTATTGAGGCGGTGACTTCTTGTCATGTGTTTAGTTACTTCGAAATGAAAGATGTTATGGTGTGTGAGTTGGTGACGAAAAAGGAAAGGGATAGATGAGAGATAGAGAGAGCGAAGGATGGCTGGCGTGTATGTTGTTTTTTCAGGACAGACAGAGACGCGACCGTGGTAAGAAAGAAATGCTGATTGGGAGACATTGTGAAAAAACATTTTAGTACAACATGATTAATTAATTGTAGTTCCTTTGTGTTAAGAATAATAGAACGGAAAAAGAAAAAAGTGTGAACGAGTTAAAAAAGGGAAGAAGAACAAACATTTTCTTGTATATGTGTAACCCGATATCAAATATTGTACTGATATCTAGATTTTGTTGAATGTTGGACTAAGAAGAGAGGGACAGAATTTTTTTTCTAATTAAAGGAAAATATTTTTGAAAATAATTATTTGAAAATAATTATATGAAAATAAATATTTGAAAAGAAAAACAGCTTGAGTCAGATTCATTGAGTGTTTAAAATCTTGGTAAGCCGAATAATTAATGCAGGTTACGATTTGGCAAGTGAAAGATATGTTGTTTATTTTTTCTAGGTCCGGAAGGAATTATTCTTTTTTAGGTTAATCAGATTTACAGAAACCATTACGATTTACGGAAAACCGTTTTTGGTAAGAAGTCTCGTAATATAGTTTAGGCAGCTCAAAGGAGCTACAGAGGATATTCGAAATTCGGCCAGTTAATTGCTTACTGCCTGAGGCGCCCCTACCGGGGAATGCCGACGGGGCTGCCCAGGCATTTTTTGTAGGCCAGAGTGCTCAAATTCTCGGGCGCTGGCTTTTCAAATCCCACTTTCCGACCTTGTGTCATATCTTACCGCTGTGGGCGGTAGATAAATAAACACGATTGGTGTGAGTGAACTTTAGGATAAAGTTGTAAATTGTGGTTCCGTCTTCGGATTTTGATGTTGACTGGCGTGTGCGCTGAGTACCACTTGTCCCCACCACGCAGATAGAATCATAGGGAAGGGGAAGGTTAGACATAGCTAGAACCTCTGCTGGCTCCAGGAATACAGTTCCCGTATCAACTGGGTTGTGAGTTAGATGAGGCGTGCAGTGGTTCAGTGTGTACATCGGAAGGCAAATAAATTTAATAGATGGGGTCAGAATAAAGGAAGGTACCGTATTAATGTAACTCTAAATAGTAAGAGAGTAGACCTGTATTTGATAACTGGTGCATATAGGTGATGTAAATAACTTTTCACTTTTTGCCGACTAGTTAGAGACATGGGGTTAATTATGTAGAGTTCGGAGTTAGCGGGAAAAAGGGTTGGGAGTTAGATAAATGTGTGATATTTTTCGGAAAATTCATGCCCGGAGTGTCTCGAACGTCGGGTTTAGATATAATGATTTTGTATAGAAGCAATACCTTATATACAATTCGGAATAATAAAAAGGCAATTGGCCAAGCCGTTTGAGACAATGAAAATATGGCGTGCACTATGAAGTACTTAACTTTCGGGAGAATGAAGGTCAGTTTTACTCCGGATAATTTCCATAGTAAAACTGTGGCGAAGGACGCTCCGTAATTGATAGATGACAAAGGATGGCCATTGGCACCGACATCGATCGTGATAAGACTTTACTTACTTCTCAGATATAGGGCCGACGAGGAATTCTGGCCAGGTTAAACTATAGATGATTATAATAAAATGACCGGCCGTATATAGTTACTGTGAGGGTGAGAGTGGGTCCTGGCATGACTTTACGGACGAGAGTGAAAAAAATCTCAGGATTGTTTTTTAAACTACGGACATACATGAAATTTTCCAAAGAATTCAAGATTAAGATTTTAAACTAAAAGAAGAGAACAAATTAAATATCTGGGACAAATAATAGACAAGAATGGGAGAAGACCCGACCCAGAGAGAGCAGGAGCAATAAAGAATATGGCAACGCCAGAAAATATATCGTCCTTGCAGAGTTTCCTTGGGTTAGCGAATTACCATAATATCTGTATCCCAAGTATGCACAACCTACGAACACCTTTAAAGGTACTATTAAAGAAGGAGATATACTGGATTTGGACAGCAGAATGTCAGGAGGAATTTGAGAAAATAAAGAAAATTCTGACGGCTGACTTATTTTTAAAACATTATGATCAGAATGCGAAATCGTTGTAGCTTTTGATGTGAGTTCCTGCGGCATAGGAGCTTGTATTTTACATAGAATGGACGACGGTTCGCTGAAGCCGATAGCGTATGCGTCTCGTACATTTTTAACAGCAGAAAAAAAGCTACTCGTTAATGGAAAAAAGAAGCGATCGGCATCATTTTTGCGTAATAAAATTTCACCGTTTTGTGTAGAGAAGAAGATGTTTATTACAAATCGATCATAAAACTTTATTAAAAATTTATGGATCGAAGAAGGATTTACCTACACATACGGCTAACAGATTACAAAGATGGGGAATAATCCTCCTAAATTATAACTAAAAGATGGAGTATCTCCCATCTTCAGATATCAGTCATACGGACGGACTCTCGAAATTGATATCAGAATCTGTTGAACCACTTGAGGACAGAGTAATTGTCTCTCTATAAGCGGAATTTGAGGTAAAAACACGTTGTACACTATCTTAAAAGAACTTCCAGTGATACTCAGATAAATAAAGACAAAGGCGATGAACGATTATTTTATTAAAAATATTAAAAAGAGCATAACAGATAAGAACCAAAAATTCCGGAAGCATATTCCATCTGCGACGATGTAGTAATGTACAGTGATCGGGTGGTCATTTCGGCAAAATTGCAAAAACGTATTCTAAGAGAGTTTCATGTAAGGCATCCAGGCATATTACGGATGAAGAATCGTATGCGAAGTTACGTCTAATAGACGAATATGGATAAAGGTATTGAGAATAAATTTAAATCATTTGATAGGGCAGAAGTCCGAAGCTCATAGTATCAACGCTGGCGTGACCCAAGGATCCTTTTCCTGATCTTCATCAACGATCTCCCAAATCACATTCTAAGATAATTTGTCGACATTTATGCAGACGACACAATTATCTATGGCAACACTTCGAAGAGCAGCAATGACCAAGATATTTCTGTTTCTCTCTCTTCCAACCTTGAGTACGTGGTGCAATGGGTAAAAAACTGCCTGATTACTTTTAATGCGCCCAAAACCAACGCTCTGATCCCCACTTGGCTCCAATCGAAATGAATGGCTCTCGCCTTCAGGGAGCCCCTGCTTTGACAAGTTTCAGGGACTGAACTTCACTCCTGACCTGACATGAAAGACTTACATTAAATCGGTTGCCAAAGTAGCTGGAAAAATGGTTGGATCATTTTACCGCTCCAGAAGGTATCTCATTCCCGACGCAATCCTCTACCTGTATAAGAGACAAATACGTCAACATATGTTGAGATGCTGTTCAAAGCACCCTTTCCTCCTTGACACAGTACAAAACCGACTTCGAAATCTAGTGAGCGATTTCTTATTCTCCTTCCTACTACCGCTTTTCTGCGAAAAAGAGCTAGTAGGGAAGAAAAGAGAACGTTGCTAGTCTTTCTCTACTCTATAGTTATTTTCATGACAGGTGCTCGGCTGAGCTCTAATCTATGGTAAAACATTCACAAGAAAACTCGTCTATCTACAACCACTGCCAATAATTTCCCTTTCTCCACTTCTGTTCCTAAACTAAATGCGATATTATTAGATAACGATACTCAATGCACATTTAGTGAATTCAAAATGTTTTGTCAGTCGTTTTTAGTGGAACACATCACAATCGCGCCGTATCATGCGAGAAGCAATGGTGATGCGGAGCGATTTGTCGATACTTTTAAAAGAGCGCTAAAAAGCGAGGGGTACTTCCACGGAGACAGCCATACAGGATTTCCTACAAGTGCATAACTCCGAATAATTACGTTTTATGTTGCATGTCACTAGCGGGAGCTATGTCCGCAAGAAAGATCATGACAATTTTCGACAGACTTTTACCGACTCATAAGGAACCGGGACGAAAACTGAATGTCAGAAAAGGACTTTTTAAAATCGGAGAAACGTTTTGTTTTCGAATGTTTAAGAATAACAAACTATTTTGGAAAATATGGATTGTTGATAGTAGAATTGGGAATATGCTCTACATGGTGAAATGGCCAAAATCTATCCACGAGAGACATTTAAACCAAATATGTAAACGATTTTCCGATGCTGTAGAGAACAATACTACAGAAGAAGAATTTATGGACGTTGTGTTTGACACGTTCGAATTACAAGTTCCGCAAGTAGTTTCTCAAAAAACGAACATCTAAAATGAAAAGAAAAAAATACCGACTTCATGGAAGTCAACCCAAAGACAAAAAGATATTGACTTCATTCGGAGCAAGGCTTAAAAGCGGTGGGTGTTATGATGCAAGTTGATCTACCTATTTCTGGAATAAATGAACTTACCCAGAGACAATGAATACAGTTAAGACTAAGTTTCGTGGCAGTGATTGATGACAGTTATGATCACAGAATCGAACGCATAATTTCTGTAACATACTTTTGTTTATACACTTTTGTTAATTATACACTTCAAGGCCACAACACTATTACAGTAAAACCATTCGAAAATGCTTACATATAAATACATATAGATGCTTCTGAATAGCCACACACGCCCCAATAGTATACACACCTATATAAGTTCTAAAAGAATATATGCACACACGTCTAAAGATTTAAACTAATATATCTATAACGATAGTTACGCATATACACTTCAACACACACTCACCAAGATAAAATCATATAAGATATTATAGTATTTAAAATTACAGACTTCAAAATCTAGAGATAACTTTTCTTCTTAACTTAGCTTTTCTTATGTATATTATAATGAAAGTACAGTGAATTTAATTTATATTTATTTATCAGTTGCTGTTAACTTGGAGTTGTTTAAAAAATATTTATTTGAGTTATATTAACTGCATGCAACAAGGAATATAGATTGATATTTATTAAAACTCTTCATTTTAGTCATTAACTTATATTTGTTATTAGAACGACACGATCAAACAAGAATTTAACTATCAACTTAAAACATTTCAAATAATCCTATAAGTACGCAAACATGCATCAGAAGAACCATCAGACACAACCAAAATTCTGTAAAAACGTATGCAAACATGCACACAAATATATATCAATATATTCCTAACTATATTTCCATAAATATGCATGTCAAACTAATATTAACAAAAATACATCTACATAGTTGCATAATAATCTAATAATATTCTGTTCATATATAACTATTTACGGCGGGATTCTTATTCATTCATTAATTTAATTATTTTATATAAACTGTATTTAATAAACCTACTATATTCTATTAATATATAACTGTTAACTGCATGCTTTTTACTTATGAATTTAAGTATTTACTTATTATTCATTTTATATTAACTGCATTTAATAAGAAAGTTAGAATGATATTTATTACATACTTATCTCGTGATGTTATTATTATGTAAAATTGGATAACATGTTTATAGTAACTAATGGCGATTTTTCAGATTTTATTTATAGAAGGTTTGATAGTATACAGGGTGTCCCAGAAGTCGCACACAATCCTGTGTTTTTTAAAAATCAATAAAGGTATAAAAATTGAAATAAATGAAATTTCTGTGAACATTTTGAAAGCTCGAATGGTGCGCACATTTTGGGACACCCCATACTTATCCAAGGTAGATTGTTTGAAATTTCTACAACTAATCCCCTCCTCCATATTTTTGATTTAACAATTTATCTCTTGCATAGTACGTAATGATCTCTAATTTCATGTATACAGAGCAGGAAAACATGTCGGGTTATGCAACGTGGGAGTTGAAGTCTTCCTAAAAATGATCCATTTTAGGACAGATGCCCAATCTCTCCTCTTTAGTGACCATACGTATTTGAATAATGAAGTGTTATCCTTCTAATTGGCTTTTAATGATCTTTTTAATGTTATTTGCATAACTATAGCTAAGTTCTATAGTATATTTTATTGCAGATCTTATGTAGATGATTATTAGCAGGGAAATATCGAATTAAAATATTAAGAAACATATGATCAATTTTAGATTCAACCTGCAGATTAAACGGAGGTTTAAGACATATACTTTTCCGGTTTCTAGTTTTTCTTCTACTACTCCTATTATTTCAATGTTAGTGTGTTTTGTAAAGCGTTATTATATGTGTTAATAGTGATATTAAATATTGCTTCATTAGACGAATTGTTCCTAATTCTATGGCTGATTGATATTAGAATGCACTTAGTAATAGACAGGTGTTGATTTGAGTTAGGATTAACATATAACAGGTAAAAGTGTTCTTTCATGTACGGATTATATGTGTTTTGGGTGAGGTTAAACGTAACGTCTAACGGCTGATTGTATAATTTGATTATTTGAAATTTCTAACTCTGGCTCATTTGGATGAATTGCTTTCATTACCACCTTTGCCCCCCCATATCTCTCTCTCTCTCTCTCTCTCTCTCTCTCTCTCTCTCTCTCTCTCTCTCTCTATATATATATATATATATATATATATATATATATATGTATACGCAACATTAAAGAATAATACATACACAATATAGCTGACACGCAAAACCGTAACCTCTCACACAAAAAAGCTCAACACTGAACATCTACCTATATAATACGACCCATTCACATTCACACAACGCAATAAATACAATTCAACACTAACAGTACAACACTCACAATACAACACTCACAATGTACTCCACATGTACACACAACAAGCATGTGCACAGCACACGATTATACACTCATACACATTCAGACTATACATATTCACACCACACACAAAAACACAAAACTAAATGACAAGAACACAGAATACAACACACACACACAACACAAAACGCTACACACACCACGACACACACATACATACACAGCACGCATACACCCAGAACAAAAAACTTATAATAAAGCACATATCAGACAACAAACACATACACCAGGATACACAGATATATGCACGCAATACAACACAACAAACACATACCACACAACACAACACACACGACATTAAACAACAGAAAACAAAACAACGCGTACTCAACACAGACGCCTTAGAGGAAACAGAAATGCAATACACATGCACATACGGATAAACAAACCACAGCCATACGGATTACAACACATACACCCCATAATGAACACACACAATACTGCACAACGAAAACATACACTACGACACGTTCATACACAGCATATACACACTACAAAAGATAGACAACATAACACAACATACAGATCACATAGACTAACACAGGCGACCCACATACTACACACAACACACACTCAATGCAGACGCACAAAACAATACAATTATAAGACAGCACACAACATAACACAACACACACATCACAGCAAACACACACGTAACACAATATACGTCCACACACATATACGGCGTGCACTTAATAGACAACGGCACGAACACCACGAAAAGCATACAACACAAGCACAACACAACAAACACATACACACAATGCAACATATCGCACAACATATAAAGCACATAAAAATACACAAGACGCATACACCGCAACACACGCACGCAACATAAAACACAACACTAACGCACAAATAATATATTTTTTATGATATAAAACTATAATTGCTTCGTATTGCGAATAAATGTAACGTGGCATGGATTCTATACTGAGGGATACGGGTTTTTGTGTGGTTGTGATATCACAGGTGAAAAAGCCTCACTGGCCCTTTTTGACGGATAGACTTGAGACGAGGTAGACGTGTTTCAGAGAGCTGGTAAGGTACAGTTCACACGGTCTGGTGGGGTGATTCAGGTACATCTAAATGAATGTATATTGAAAATTAATACCATAGTTCACGCAATGTTTTTAGATAAACAATAAAAAAGTTGAATCATGAAATTGTGTTGTGTGGTTTCTACAACCAACGCTTTACTGCTACGTACACGGTGAAACATTTTAAAATGGCGGAAAGTCATATGTGTTATATTGAAAGATGGCAAAGGTCAAGGAGACAGCAGAAATGGAACATCGCGTTTCATATGGTAAGACTCAGAGGAAAAACAAAATTCCTCGGGGGTTGCTTGTTTCCACGCGTAACTCCCCTTTAAGAAAATGAATAAACAACAATCTACAGAAGCAGACAAATATTCCTACCCAATTGTATGCGCATAGGGCCTAAGAGTAACTTATAAATAACATTTCAAGAGGGTAAATATAGAATGAAGAGCATATCGAAACTGTCAGATCTAATAAACACAAATCGAGAAATTGTCTGTCATTATGTCTACGATCTTAAAACTTAGATATTCATATGCTCTATTCACAATAGTGAGTACTATATCCGTATAAACTGTATTAACATTTCAATATATAAATATGTAGGATTTTAATTTTTTTTCAGATTCCTGTATTCATGAGCAGATGCATTTTTGCTCGAACGTTTATTATTGTTTGTTTCTTTCCAATTACGCAAAGTTGCTTCATCATGAATAGAGAGATAACGAAATGTCGATTTAAAACAAAACGGATAACAATTTCATCTGCCCAAGCGGAATTTGATAAATTGTATCTCAAAAAAAATAAAAAATAACGATATTAAATTTCCGAAAAGCGATTATTTAAAATCTATTCTTTTCTCTTCTCAACTTCCCGAAAGCCACTTACATCGCAATGGAACGATTGTACGTAAGTCAAAGTCGGAAACCTCTTTTCTTATTAATTGCTTTTCGAATGTGTGTCTCGTTAGATAAATAACACCAGTTTCATGGTTGCTATGCAACAGGTGTGTCGTAGCATCGCAATTTAAGGTTAGAGTGGGATAGAAAAATGATAAAACGCGAACGCATCATTCAAGATAAACGGAAGTGGCGTATTTTATTTTAACGAGTACAGAATGTCATATAATTGTAAGGGGCTGTTCCCGTTAAACCGTTAGATGTTATAACCATTACCCATGTAATATCCCTGCGAAGGTATGACTATATATATCCACCGTATAGCTTTAGATTAAGTAGTAGGGTAGACTAGACTCTCAATCCTTGGTTGTGTAAGTTGTCTATGAGAAGTAAAACTCCGAAATGACACCAGTTTCTCTCTGCTTATCTCGGCATTGTTACCAGTCTTTCATGGACTTTTCCTTGCTACTAGACTCAAGAGAGATTTGCGATTGGGAAGTCGTAACACTTGCTTCACCATAGATTTTACGCGTAGCAGCCTTACAGGGGTTATCCATTGTATTTCGAGACTGAAATGAGAAAAGAGGCCTCAAATGTTATTATATTCCCGTTTGTAATGTTTTGTTTGTTTTTGTCTCAAACTATAAAATCTTGTAAAATCCAACAATAAAATTAAAAATAATGAAATAAAAAATGGGCATACAAAATGAAATGTATATATGTCTTTTTACAAATGTTAAATTTTTTTTTTATTGCTTTGTGTGTTCTATTTTGTATGTATGCATACATATTTATTTTAGTGTTTTTTTCGGATCAGTTAACACAAATATATTTTGAAATAAATATAATGAATTTTTTTTTGCTTTAAAAAATTCCGAAATATAATCGATCAAATTTGTATTATGTTTCGGAAATTTTGAGATGGAGATTGGTAATTTGTATTTTCGGACTACTCTTCTCACATTGGTTGTGGAGAATTCTACATGAATTTGGGGAATTCTAAATATAATATTGTCTATACGTGTATTATCACTTAATTCTTACTATAGAATTATTAGTAAGATTGGCATGTTTGACTAAAAAATTCTCAAGTTCGGACAGATGCACATGAAGAAGGCCAGAGGTTACATCGATCGAAATGTTGTTAATAGAACAATCAAGATGAGGATAGTAGTCAGAATAATCGAAATAATCCAAATTCGTATTTTTTCAAGTTAGATTTAAAAACATAATCTCACAGACCTGTAGAATGTTTAGAAATAAAAACAATAACATAAAACAGGTCTGAACATTGTCTAAAAACAGAATTAGAAATCATATGCGTTTATCTAAAAATGGCCAAAATAAAATGTGACTTCTATTGCAAACCTCCAACAATGTTTTAAATTTCATATATGTATAATAAACTTTTATATTTGCGTTATTTTAGTTTTAAAAATGTATTATTCTGGTATCTTCGTCATCCTTTCAGTCCGTTTGACTTTGCATTAGATATTCTTTCTGCGCTGCTGTTGTTCTTTTAGTTGTGGTTGAGCAAGTCGGATTTCTGTAGAGCTCACGAAGATTGTGCCTGAGCATTTTCTGGTCTGCATGAAGTCCTCGTTGGTCGCAGCAATTCTTTAACCTGCCAAATTGTAGATTTCTACCCCCAACACCGAGGACAGCAGGATTTAGCAGTTGCATGCGAAGTCAGGGAAGGTTTGGCCCAGATCACACAAAAGAATGGTGCAGAAGCAACGTTGTCACTCTCACTTTATTTATTCGCAGTTTCGCGCCTGATATGTTTTTACTTGCCACACGCAGAGGCTGATACGAACAGAGGACAACGGATCCTGATACCGAATCTTACTGGATTTTTACCAGAGCCCTGTTAGCCGGGTAGACCTGACACGACACGGTGAAGAAGGGTTGGACTTTAGGAGGTGTTGCTTCTGTTTATATGATCTTTCCACTAGTGAGTTTGAATAGTCTACAGGAGATTTCATGCGAGATGGTCGGTGTGTGTTGTGGTCTTTCTCGCTCGTACAGTATCTTTGTGAGCTAGTGGAGCTGATGTCTCTTATCTTAATGTCATTCGTTGATTTGGGGTGTCCTTATTTACTTGTACCCTTCGAGGGCAGAGTTAGCCACAAAGTCAGTGTTTAATGTGGGGAAAATTCAGTTCCCTAAAAGGTGCACTTTGGTTTGGGACAAAAATTTAAATTATCTCGGTATAGAAAGATTTATCCTTCACTGACCGAGGACGGAAAAGATGAACAAATACTACACTTTGCTCCTAGCTAAAATACCAAGGATGATTTGAGTAGTGGTTGGTCTTGGTTTGAGGTGTTCCTTCGTAATTTGATATACCTTATCTCTGACGTTAGCCAAGTATGTTCTTAGTTCTCTGGTTTACGTCTATTTAGAATAGTCCCCGATATACACATTTTGCGTAGTGTGTCCCTTACAAATAAAGACGACGTTATAATGTTTAACATTTATTTCTTCCGACTAAAATGTCTGTTCAAGTTTCTTCTTTGCTTATTTTCATGATGTTAGTTGTTCTCTAGGCGTCGTTTTTCAAGGTTGAGTGATTGTAGGACATTTTTCCAGAGTAGGATGCATTTTTCTGGTCTTTTTGCAAAATAGAAGCTCATATGATAATGATACGTTATTGTTGATCGTGATTCTCTGTATTATTTTTACTTCATCCACTCTGGCTGAAATTATCTCCAAATCTTGTACCCATATGCAACCGAGAAGTTTTTTTACTTTATTGAATTTCGCCTTCAGGTAGTGAGTTTTATGAGTGATTTTGAGGTTTATTTTATACGATCTACGGAACATGTATCTTTTCAGGATTGGGTAAGTATTCGTGATTCTTTAACTTGAAGAATAGTTGATGCATTTAGTCAGATGTTAGAATACATGGAATTTCACAATTATTATTCATACCTTGTTGGCTACTGGTTCTTTACGCTCTCCAAGTTATCTTTCCAGACGGTGGTCTTGCCGCAGGAAACCAAAGCTCCATATTTACACGTTCAAAATACTTTACTTACCTCGTTTTGATCAGAAACTAATCTATCAGACCTTAGGTTCGATCGAAGTAACTAACACATTTCACCAGTAATTCGACCTACTTGAAATATATAAAATATTTTAAACTCAATTCCTTAAAAACTACTATCATTCGCGGTCAACGGAAGTATTTTTAAAATTTCCCTAATTTTAATACTTATATCCTTATAAGCGCGTTTTATTTACGGTTGAACTAAACATCATTCGGTTGGATCTATTACATTTTGACCATTTCTTACGCAGTCTCCACGAAATCTTTTTTTCCATCTTTAAATCTTTCGTCACCGGACACTTTGTCAACAGACAATTTCCCAACTGGACAGACTCTATATTTTGATAACCTTTTTATGCACACACTTTTACTGTCCATTAATTTATATTGTTTCTTTAATTTTTTCAAATTTTTAATTTGGGTTATTTCCCTACCAAGTTATCAATCTATATAATTCCTCTGATGATAAGATTTTAATCCTTTAAAAACCTGGCTTAATGGAAAAAACATGTTTTTATCGAGTATACATCATTCGCACATCTTTCTCTTTCTTCCTTCATTTAACTTTATAATTGCTCTATCCCGTATATTGAGCTTAAATCATTTCACTATAGGTTCAATTCTCTAAAAGTATACTTTTAGTCTCATATATATATATATATATATATATATATATATATATATATATATATATATATATATATATATATATATATATATATATCCGTATGGAGAAATGAAAGAGTTGCAAAACTATATATATATATATATATATATATATATATATATATATATATATATATATATATATATATATATATATATATATATATATAAATGGATTTACATATCTGATGAGAGCGTACCACGCTCAAAACGCGTTTTAAAATTGTAAAATTATAAAATGATACAATTATAAACTAACAAAATAATAAATAAATGTTGAAAAAAATTTCTACAAATGTTGGTAGCCTTACTCCTTTACATATATACTTTTCTCTCGTTGGAACTGCACTGATACTGCACTACCCTCTTATATATATATATATATATATATATATATATATATATATATATATATATATATATATATATATAGTTTTGCACCTCTTCTATGTCTCCATATGTAGATTAAAATCAAAATATAATGATACTAAAATGATACTGAACCTTATGCATCGAATCTTTATTGAAATTGAAATGCAGAGAATCTTGCTTGATTGGTCACTATTAAATTATATTTACTTACAGACGACGTCGTTTCGATCTATTTGCTCTGATCAGTGTAGGGAAGTAATAATTTCATACGATCATAAGGCGCAGAACCCGGTTCACAAAGCTATTTTTTACTCCGGAGGCTTTCACTCTTTCCTCACGGCCATAGGAAATTACAACATAATGCGGAAAATTTAAGTTATATTCATGCCAATTAAAGTGTAAACATCAAGACAGTCTAGAAAAATCAACAGACATCCTCAGAGTTTTGCTTTGTAGCTAAGTGAATGCTTATTTTAAATATCTCCTAATATTGCTCAACTTTAATTCTCTAAAAGGGGTATTATTAATAATATTTATAAATAAATATTAAATTATATTTACCTACAGACGACGTTGTTTCGAGCTTTTTTCTAGAGAAGTTATAATTTCAGACAGTCATAAGGTGCGGACCCGTTTCACAGAGTAACCTTTGACTGTAATATATATATATATATATATATATATATATATATGTATATATATATATATATATATATATATATATATATATATATATGTATGTATATATATATATATATATATATATATATATATATATATATATATATATATATATATATATATATATATGATATGCCAGTATAGCGGCTTTTGATACATGTCTGTATAAATACAAATAATTATATGAATAGCTCTAGTTACTATTGTATCAGCCCGGTAGAAATTCTTTGGATTTTTATACTGGTAAAACTTTTAATAAATGAGTAAAATCAGTAAAAATATATAAGAGAGAATCAACTAGAAAATAAAAACAACTTACGAATTAAACCAGTTGGTTAATACAACAGAAACCAGTAGCTGGTTTTCGAAAATTGAAAGCAAAACAAATTGCTCGTTTATTCAATTTGACATTATAAATTATTACCCTTCCATATCAAAATAACTTTTCGAAAGTGTTATGGATTTCGGCGCACTTCTTTCAGATATTTCTGAAGAAGAAATTAATATTATTAGAAAATGTTGAAACGTAGTATTAATTAGCCAATTGGAACAATTGACCAAAAGCAAGCAATCTGGACCATTTGATGTCTCGATGTGTTGTTTGGATTCTGCAGAAGTAACCGACCTAGTTTACATAGTGTACAACTTTACAAAGGACATTGATATAAGAGATATAGGATTATACATACTGGCAAAGCACTCTAATGGACCAAAATATGAAATAATAAAAAAAGATTATTCTTAAAGAGATAAAAATGTTAGGCATCAAAGTAGAAATAATATCAAACATAAAACTAGTTAAATGTTAACGTTTTAGACATAACAGTTAACTTAAATAAAGGAACGCACGCACCTTTTACTAAAGATAACGCAAACCTAAATCACCCTAAAACTATAATTAAACATATTCCCAAAATCAATTGAAAAGAGAATTAATAACAACTCCTCTAATGAGGAATTGTTAAAATGCGCATACGGACTCGAATCAAATATATTAAACAGATAGAACCTAACAATAGACTTAAAATGTAAGAAGTAGGAAGATTATCTGATTTACACCTCAATTAAACCGCATGGTTTACACCAAACGAGGTAAAATACTCTTAAACTTAATTAACTTGCATTTCCAACCAAATAATATCATCCATAAGATTTTTAATAAACATACTCTTAAATTAAGTTACAATTGTAGTGAAAATCTAGGAAATAAAATTAAAAATCATGATAATAAAATATTAAACGACATCACTAATACTGGATCCAATAATAAAACAACAAAAATTAAGAACTGTAACTGCATAAAAAACAGAATGTCCTCTGCAGCAAAAATGTCTTTCAATCTCAATAGTCTACCAGGCACCGATTAAAACTAAAGAACCCCAACCCTGAACAAATATTATATGAACATTGCTGGAAATACCTTCAAAGAATGATATATGCTCTTTCAATAATTTTGACTATTAAAAAAATTCACTTTCTATATACCACTGGAAATTAACCAATAATAATAAACAACCAATAGTTAAATGGGAAACTAAAAACATTAGAAAAGCTAGCACCTGTAATTCTCTAAATTCACCTTGTTACTTATGCTTAAATGAAAAGCTTGGAATAATAACATTTAGTGATGGAGGTAAACTTCTAAATAAAAACATGACATCTCAATTAACTGTTAGTATAATAGATCACACTGCCTCAGTTACCTACATACAACATCTTGAACCGATAGTACCATTATAAAATAAAATTAAAAACCATAAACTTCAACCCAATCCATTATTCTATAGTCTCTATTCCATTTCCTAAAATAGATAAACCGCTCCATACAACGCTGCCCCTCGACATATTATAGAATAGTAGCTCTGATATATATAAATAACCCTTTACATATGTATCTACCCATTTTATTACTATATTTATTTAATTATTAATATTAACATGTCCTATGGCCCTGGCAACAAGGTAAATTGTTGTACTTTTAATCTACCCCACATTGCATACCAGTATTTATGATTGATACTCATTTACATATTTACTTAATTATTTAACTATTTCCATATTAATTTCTTTATTTTAGTTTATCTTATTTTATATTATTTATATTATTTATATTATTTTATTCCATTTTATTTTATCTATATTTCATTTTTTATTTATTTACTCATCTATTTATCTATTTACTTAATTATTCATCTATTCATTTACTTATGAACATATTCCACTGTACTTAAGAAACTAATTTCTATAATCTCTATAATTTAACCATATAATATGTATATTTTAAATTCTTAAATTTCTCTTAGGTTTATTGAATTGAATTATTGAATTTACTTTTAGTATCCCCACTTTTTGTTTTTGTTTTCTTTTATTATTATTATTATTATTATTATTATTATTATTATTATTATTATTATTATTATTATTATTATTATTATTATTATTATTATTATTATTATTATTATTATTTTTAGTAGTAGTAGTAGTATTATTTCATGTAATCTCAACTTTTGGATATTTTATGTTGGATTTGCTTTGAACATCAAGCCAATTACCTTGACTTCAGACACTCAAGTTGTACCTTAGCACTTTCGCCGTTCCTAACAGGCAAGCTTTTTTCAGAATTGGAAAATAAATTGTCTCGTCAATTGGTTTAAGCTATTTATGTTTTTTTCCCCTATGGTTCCAAGCGTTCCAATTACAACGGGAATCACATTGACTTCTTAACATTTCCATTGTCTAACTAATTCCCATTTTAGGACTTGGTATTTATTTATTTACTTTTCGTGTTCTTATTTCTGCACTCTGGTATTGTAGGGTCTAGCTATATCAATGATAAAGCAAGTTCTCTTGTTTTTATTTTAAAAAATTAAGTCGGGTTTGGAATGTTTAAAAACCTTATCAGTTTGTATGCGCATGTACCAAAGAAGTTTGACAATATTGCTTTCCTGTACCACTTCTGGCTTACGCTCATACCACTTCTCGTTGTGGTCCAATTCATAAAGTTTGCATATATTCGAGTGTATTACCTGAGTGACTTTGTCGTGTCTCCATTTTTTATATTGATGTTGTGCTAGCATAGAGCATTAGGATACAATATGCGTTAAGGTTTCATCACTTTCATTAGACAATGTGCACACCGATGAGTCTGCAGTTTTGTCAATGTAATGTTTGATGGCGCTAGTGTGAATGTCTTGTTCCTGGGCGGGCATTAAGGTGCTCTCAGTAGATCTTTTAAGATCACCTCTGACCAACCAATTCTATCTGTCATTATCTCTAAATGCAGTATTCTTTAAGAATACACTGTATTTTCTGCCTAAATAATTTCAACCCTCCCTCTTGCAACCATTGATTTTTTTCAGTTCTTAGTATTTCATCTCTTTTCATTTCACAAAGAACAATTTAATTACATTCAGAAATATTTTTATATAGACAACCTTCTTCTGTATTCTCGACATCTTCAACACTTAGTAAACCTCGACCCACTTCCTTTCCAGGTAGATGCAATCGATCTGTGTCTTGATTTTTTTGCAAAAGCTCCATAAATTGTAAGCATTTTCCGTGTTTCGGTGTCGTCGTCGTCGTTGGTGTCTAAACATTTTAATTCATCTAAATTCTAGTCAAGTATACCAGCAGTATATCGAATAGTAGCTACTGCTTTGACATTGATAACATATTTTGTATCCCGACTGTGGAGGTACGATTTAAGAATAGCTCTAACTCTTCTGACTATGACCTGGTTGTTCATTTCCTTGTTTTTAATCTTATCTGCCTCCAATATTCCTAAGTATTTGTAGCCCCTCTCACTGTCAACGTTCTTTATCCTATCTGTTGTTGGGAGTTCAAGGCCATATGAGTTGATAAGTGCACCACTTTTATAAAAAGAATAGCACATTTGGTGATGACAAATTCTATTGTCATGTTGTCACTAAATAATCTAACCGTATTAATTAAGGTATCAAGTTGGTTTTCATTCTTTCCAACACTTTAAGGTCATCTATGAATAATAAGTGATTGAATGTATGAAGTCCTTTCCCAAGTTAATACCCTGTCTTCACATTACGTAAGATAAGTGTCATCGGGATCAAATTAATAATGAACAGCAAAGGGGAACGACTATCGACCTGAAAAATCCCTCTCCTGATTTTCACTTTACCTAATGCACCACTCCAGGAGCAAAATTGGTTTCACAATTTGTCATGCTATTATTTAAAGCTGTTTGAATGTTGGGGGCTATTCCGAAAATCTCCAAGCATTAGTGTATCCATGAATGAGGCACCGTATCAAATACTTTCTTATAGTCTACCCACCCCATGACAAGGTTAGTAGTTCTTCGTTTGCAGATTTTCAGGATCATTTTATCGATCAGAAGCTGATCTTTGGTGCCATGTGATCTTTTTCCTCAAGCAGCAAATTTTGTTTGGTCCAAATGACCATAAACACTTTCAGACAATATGCTAGTGAAAAGTTTCCACATAACTAAGAGGCAAGTGATTAGTCTGAAGTTTGTCACCTCACCCTCCCCTTTATCCTATTTTTTATGATCAGGACTGTAGTGCCTTTTGTCAGCCATTCAGGGAAGCTACCTGTCGTCAAACAACCATTTATTATTTCAGCAAGAAGTGAGTGAGGAGCCGGAAGGTTTTTAAACCAGTACCCCTGGATTCCATCAGGTTCGGGTGCTTTCTTATTTGATAGCCTTTTAACCCTCTCCTTCAGCATCTCAACGGATACTGTTATATGTGTTTGCCGTTCTACTTTAAAAGACACATTCCTTTTAATATATTTCATCTTGGTGTTTTACTTTCTTTTCCCAAATGCCTTTCCAGAATGTATGAGGTTGGTCAGCATTAGGTATAACGTCATTCCCTCTATCGATTCCTTCTAGATGTTCAAAAAGGAGTTTATGGTTATTCTCGAACAGTCTGTTTTACCGATACTGCTCAATTCTGTGGCAGTCTTAGCTATGACACGCTGTTTCAGTTTTTCAATTACACACTTGTAATCTCTTCGGTGTTTGTAAAACTTATGGATTAGTCTTTCACAAGAACTCTGACCTTTGAGTTTGCCATTTCCGACAGCTTGCACTTTACTTAAATCCTTTCGAAATTGTTTGATCTATTCATTTTAACGTTTCCCCATCAGGGCCTGTTTACTTCTTTTTTCCGTTTTTCTATTCCGAATAGCTTTGACACGGTGTTAGCAGCAGATCTAATAACTTTATTACACTGGTCAAGATTATTTACTAATAAAAATGACAAGACTTCATTGACTTTGGTGGTGACAGTTTTAAGTCTCTTCTTATTGACAAATCGCAGGTTCGGTGACTGTTCTAAATTGCTAGCTCTTAGCTTCTCGTCTAACAATTTGAAAATATCAATATCTTCTTCTGTCATCTCATGTTCTATCATATGTTTTACGAGTGCATATGCAAATTATTATTATTAGTAGTATTATTATAATTATTATTATTGCTATTATTATTTTTATATTATGATATTAGATTAGATTATTATTATCATCATTATTATATCTTATCAATACTGTTATTAGTATTATCATTATCATTATTATTATCATCATCATTAATATTGTAATCATTATCATCATCATTAATATTTTTATTTTTGTTATTATCATTATCATCATTTATTTTATGATGATTTTTAATATTATTATTTTTATTGTCATCACTAACATTGGTATTATTATTGCTGTAACGATACCGATGAAAAGATCGTTACCAAAAATCTTTATATCAACTCCTATCGAAACTCGGAACTCTAGAAACGTTTTCAAAAGTTTCTCTTTAAGCATTTAGAGGCCTTTAAACTGTCAGTCATCTTTTACTCGCTTCTCTTTATCGCGTGGACCGATGTGAGTGGTGTGTTTTTCTCAATGGGGCCTTTATGTGTAGATGGGAATTTATGCGTGTGTGAGTGTCTCTTATAATGCAGCCGATGCTCCTAACTCCATGCAAACGTTTTTTACTCTTTTTTAAACGGTGGGTGCGTGTGTACGTGGATTCTCTAACTCTCTTTTAACACAATAGTTAATTGTAAATCAATGTCATTATTTACTTGTTACTTTCCTTAGTCTCCTTGTTTGTTCTCCATTCGTCATCTGGCCGTAGTCGTCATTTTTGATCGTCTAATGAGGTGCATCTGCTCTCTGGAAATAAAAATATCTTGCACAACAAAGAAAGAATTCGGAAGGCAGATCTCGGAAGGGTAATGGAAAGCCGTTTATTGATCCCTTCTTTCCTGATAACGCCTGAGAGAGAGTCGCCGTTTTCCAGTTTGTTTGTTTCTTGGTTTCTGACTTAACTATTCTCTTGACTAGGTGGGGGAAGAAATAGATAGAGTGGCTTATTCCCGTCTCATTCGAGACCAAAACGTTAAGTTTCAGACTATATTTCATTCCTGAGATCTATTTAAGAACTCATAATTATTTTTAGAAACCTACTCGCTTCTACTTTCATGATGGTGTTTCTTGCTATTTCTGTTCATTGGTTCATTTTTGTGTCAGTTGAGGCCGGTGTAATTTATTGAGGGGGGGGCTTATAGAGTGATATTTCTTGCATTTTCTGTTCCTTTGTTTGTGATGTGTTCTTTCTGTGGTTTTGTTTTCTTCCTGTAGTATATTCCATCGTAGCTTATGCGGGTTGGTTTCCGCATTCAATGATTTTTCTTAAGATTGTAGTTGTTTTGATCATTGTCGTCCTTTATATAGTTCCAATGATCCCTTTGATTAAAATTTTTCCAGTCTTTTTTCCAGGTTTATTATTATTATTATTATTATTATTATTATTATTATTATTATTATTATTATTATTATTATTATTACTCACTACGAGCTCTCACACAGATCATCGTTAGTGATTGCTCACCGAGAGCAACCAGTGGTATTTCCTGAAGTCTGAGTGACAACAAGCCTCCTCAGATTTACAGTATTCTTCACTCCTTTTTGATAACCACCGCAAATAACCTTGCGGTATCGCAACAGCTTCTTACCATTGATTTATCACTGGTAAAGACAATTGGTCTTCTCTGGAATTTAGGTGGCAATAAGCCTCCCCAAAGTTCCAACATTCTCCGCACTTTTGCAGTGGAGGTCTGGTTTGTGCTGTCCCTCCTTGGTCTCCTCATCCTCCTCGACCCTCTACAAATATTTTGTCTAGTGTCAGCTTAGACCGGCACCATTAAACAAATTTTTCTTTATTTATTTATTTATTTATTTTTGGGTGGGGAGGGGGAGAAGGGGGAGAGCTTATGGTGTTTCTTGTAATTTCTGTTGCTTGGATCATTTTTGTGTGGTGTTAGCTGAGGCCGGTGTAATTTATTGGGACGATTATGAATAAATGTTTCTTGCAGTTTCTGTTCCTTCGTTCGTGTCTTGGTGTTCTTCGTTTGCTTTTGTATTCTCCGTGTTCTAAATTCCTTGTGACTGGTTACTATTTGTAGCTTATGCGAGTTGGTTTCCGCATTCAAGAATTTTCCTTAAGGTTGCAACTGTTTTGATCATTGACGTCGTTTGTATGGTTTCAATGGTCCCTTTGATTCCAATTTATCCCAGTCTTTTCTCCAGTATATTTGTATTGTTCATAGTGCTCCTACGATTATTGGTATCATACTAACTTTCTTCATGCTCCATATTCCTTTCAGTTCTCTGGCTAGTTCTGTGTATTTGCTTCGTTTTTCCGTGTCTTTGATCTTCACTTTGTGGTGTGCTGGAACGGCGAAATCTACGATTTTACATGATTTTTCCTTCTTGGCGATTATAATAACATCAGGTCTCCTTGCTTGTATGAGTTTATCTGTTTGTATATCCATACCCCAGAGGATTTGTGTTTTTCGTATTCCAGTACTGTTTCTGGTGTATGTTTGTACCATTTGTCTGCGTATTCGAAATTCAATTGTTTGCACAGCTCCCAGTGTATTGCTTTCCCCACACAGTCATGTTTGTTCTTGTATTCTTTGTGGGCAAGTTTGCTACATTCACTAATTATATGACTCAGCGTTTCGTTTCTTTCTCCACACAACCTGCATTTACTGTTTTCCTGGGTTTTATCCATTTTAGCTTTAATGTAGTTTGTCCTAATCGCATTGTTCTGTGCAGCCATCAGTAAAGATTCTGTTTCTCTGTTCAGTTTTCTTTTTCTTCGCCATGTCCAGCTATTTTCGTTGGTTTCTTCTCTTGTAAGTCTTATGAAGCGTCCATGTAGTTGTTTTTCTTCCCACTTTTCTTTTCTTGTCTGTTTGTGTCCAGTTTCAATGCTTCCTGCGTTGTTCGTTGAGACGGTATCTCTTGCTGCGGTGATCAGCCTTTCTGTGTTCTGGTTTATGTATTACTCCAGCTCTTTTTTAGTGTCGTCCACACAGTCTTCTATACTTACCAGTCCTCTTCCCTCTTCGTTTCTCTTCACGTAGAGTGTGTTTGTATCGTCTTTTGGATGTAGTACGCTGTGCATAGTCATTAATTTTCTAGTCCTCTGGTCAAGGTGCCTGAGTTCTTCTTTAGTCCAGCTTATGAATGGTCCAGAGTATCTTATTAGTGATACTTCTCAGGTATTTATCCATTTGATTAGGGTTCTGCTATATAATTTTGTTTCTAAGAGCTTTCTTGGTCT